>JAQISU010000099.1:6262500-6342500 GCA_029339505.1 Unio delphinus
CCCTGTGGTTTTCAGGTGGATTCGACGTAATAGCGGGTATGTATGGTAGTTAGAGTGATGATGCTGCCACAGTGGCTATATCACTTTTATCATGGTTGAGGTGAAACAAGTTGGTTTTTTCTTTCTTCAAAGTAATCCATTTCAAATTTCATCATGAAATATATTAAAGAGCTTTTAATTTTCTTTTTTTTGGGGGGGGGGGGGGGGGCGGGGATACTCTCTCGCTTTTAACTACGCCAACTGCATAATGTACTTTGCCTGCAAGGGGTCGCAGTTTTCTCTTTAATGCATGGTTTCAGTGGTGGATTAAAGAAAACTCGCAGTAATAGACCTTTCCATTAGTAATTTTCGGATGGAATGCTATTTAATTGTATTGTAAAAGCACAAACATTAATGTATCTAGAAATGTATATGTTAATATATACAATTAAGCAAACTCCCAATTTCACTGCATCCAGGCATTAATCAACCAACGGATGATTCACTAATGATTAATGATGGCCTAAATGTTGCTCTCTAATGTCCATGGGTCCTCTTTGAGCTACCATATCAAGGTGTACAATTTCGACTTGCTGACTTGGTCTGTTTGACTTGATCTCAAAGAATTGGCTTTTCTTGAATGTTGTATATTTACGACAAACATATTTTTTTTCAACCAATAAATATATTTAATACCGAGGAGAACTCAAAGAACATCAGCGAGGTTGATAGGTGCGGTCACAAATCAAAACCGATGTTGGTAAGGTGCTTTACAATGTCATTGATCTGTTACGACTTTATGCCATATTTACTGCTTTGGTACATTGAAGATGGTGAGTAGTGGCAAGAGGTCAAGAAGTACAGAGTCATCGCGATTTGCATGCTTAATATAGAAAACTTACATTTGTTACAGCAGTATTAAAGGCAACAGCCAAACTAGAGGAGTCTATTAGTGTCTGTTCCCATTGTCTATAATTAAGCAGTTAATAAGTTCATTTTTAAGTACGAAGATGCATAAATAGTTCAGAAATGAGGATTTCTGGACTAATCGATTATTTAAAAAATCGTAGATAACGCATTACAGTAGCAAACACATTCAAATTAAAATCTTATTGATTTCATATTTTTCTGTTAATGTTGTTTAAGTTCATGAACTCAATATAAAGGGGACATAATTATGACTTATATTAAAATACAGAAATTTATGATAAGACCTTATCGGTATATTCACGTATCACTTCAGTTATCATGCACGATTAGTCATTAACAAAATATCACCACAATATAAGCACTATTCTTGTAAAATTTCGAAGGTTTTCTCGGGCAGCACATCAAAAAAAAACTTGCAGTTGAGTTGCAATCGATATACTATAAACGAACTTCAGCAAAGCACGCACTCTTGTCATATAAGGCATTTATCTAATGATGTCAGGTGAATATATTCAATAAAATATATACGTTCGTAGTGATTTGCGTACACTTTCCAAAGGGCCCGTTTGAGATTCAAATTCTACTGTTGCCAATTTTGCATGCAGAAAGGGTACCTAGTTTTAAATAGGAGTTTTTCAATAATGAACAGAAAACTCGACAACTTAAACACCTTACTCTATCGCATCAAGAACGGTCTTTTTGAGCACTGATTTCAAATGCTAAAAAGGATGATTTCCGGACGATGAATGCAAAAGGTTTGTCACTTACTCTCTTTATACACAGAATACTCTGATGTATTCCAATATACATTATTTACTGACTGTAATGGCGAAACTGTTTCTAGAGTCTTTGAAATATTTTCCGTCGTGGTCATAGTGACACGTAACTATTATAACTGACGTATGTGCAAGGCTCGCAATACATTGCTGACTGTGAGGGATGGAAAATGCGATGTATGTGTCATGAATTCAATTTGAATTAGTATTCACTAGATAAAGATCAAACAGTTGGAAGAGGCCAATATTAACGTGACGTCAAATAGCGGAAAATGACAGGGTTGAGTGAAGCTAGAACAAATGATTCATAAAATGATATTTTCCAGAATATATATTCATACAGGTGGACTAGAAAGAATTAATCTGACTTTAAAAAGTTTTTGACGGTTAGAGAACGTAGTCCTGATTAGTTTTGCTAAACAAGGGCGTGTGTTTCCAGATGGAATTAAATTTTTTAAGGTTCTGAGGAAATAAAGCATTTGTCTCGATTTATAAACCGTCCAAGAAATGTTGGTCTGTAACATTTTCAGAAACCCGGAAGCAGAGAAGAAACAGAAGGAATTATCTGACGACAAGGAAGCGCGGTTTCGAAATGGCACACAGGTATTGTCTCAATCACGGACAATATGTATTGATGTAAGTTTGTAATTATTTGCTGAATTTATTCGTTTGAAATTCATTTTCAACTATACTTGAGTTCAGAATATAATCTTCCATTCATCTGTCTTGAATGTAATAGAAAACATTTATTGCATTATTCTGATAAAAGCGTTGAGAAGTAAATTATGTCTTAAATAATTTGTATCATGTATTATGATAATTGATTTTTATACGACTGGAAATGTATATCACTGAATCGCTAATTAGCAAGGAACGTAGTTGGAACAATGCGTGAAGTACATTAATTCGTTTGAGAATTAATTTGTGAATTATTTTTAACAGAGAACCGATGGTGTTAGGATTATAAACATATGTCGACTAATTTAGTTCGGTTGGTAATGTATAGCCACAGTGGACCTAATAGTTAACAATGGGGCCTAGTTAACTCATAGTAATAGTTAGAAATGCCAGAAGCCTCTACAAAAGCCCCCCCCCCCCCCAAAAAAAAAATCATTTGAATGATGGGCTGTTTGTATATCAGTATCACGTTGCAAACTGACGATAGCTAAGTTCCGTTGAATTGCGATAAGATAAGATCTGACGTAAACATAGTGGAGATAGTGTTATATCCCAGGAATGGAAAAAAGCCTGACAAATATTTAGTTTGGGTATTATTATTAGAAGGAAAATAGCTCCATACTTGTATTGCACGGTGGAAAAGGTGCAGTCTACAACCCAGACGATTGATGACCAGAGAGAGAGAGAGAGAGAGAGAGAGAGAGAGAGAGAGAGAGAGAGAGAGAGAGAGAGAGAGAGAGAGAGAGAGAGAGAGAGAGAGAGAATGCGACAGGTGCAGAGAGAAACATACAGCAACGCCGGCCTGTCACCAACAGTGCTTTTGAACTAGTCCCTCGGTAATATGATGCAATGTGTTGTATCGTTATAATAGAACGGCTAACTAATGTGAGCGATGCGTGTTTATAAAGAACGATATCACTGATTTATGTTTAGTATATTTATAGCGATTATATACTGAGAACATATTACTGATTTAGCAGTATTACATAGTATTCGTAGGAAATAATTATCATATCTTGGCCCAAAATGATACTTACAATAGTAATTAAGATAAAGCCATCCCCAAAATGCATTCTACATTGTGTAGCTATAACCAGAGTACCTGTATATGCGTATCAGTAAATGCATTCTACATTGTGTAGCTATAACCAGAGTCCCTGTATATGCGTATCAGTAAATGCATTCTACATTGTGTAGCTATAACCAGAGTCCCTGTATATGCGTATCAGTTTAGTGTATCGTCCCTATGTGTGGCGTACAATGAAACATCAATCAAAAGTCAATACGAATCATATAAAGGGTTTGCTTTCAGTATATTCATGGCGTTTTCAATCGTCTACGCAAAGGAGATGAACAAATCTGATAGATCAAACTATCAGGCGACAAACAATTGAGACGAAGAAATGTACTAGGTTTACCTTATATTCATTTCATTACATTCAATAATTAACTTTTTATATAGAGTTCCGTTCCAATTTGTCGTGTGTTGGTGATACATTTAAAGAGTGTTTACGTTTATTGTTATCAGTAATACTTTTAAGTTCATGGATTGCTATACATCTGACTGGTTAAGATTGTCAACGATTTCATTTGATGACTTTGGGATTTATTGTAATCAGTTTGGAAGCATTCATCCTAATTGTTCTCCGAATAGTCAGCCTGATTTTCATCATATTTGAATATATCAGGAAATAAGAACTCTCTGCAATGAAAGTTACCAACCTAAGATGATTGAAATGAGTTAATGTGTTGGGTGTTATGCACTTGCATATATATATATATATATATATATATATATATATATATATATATATATATATATATATATATATATATATATATATATATATATATATATACGTGCTGAATTTTCTCAACATGTTTTGCCTTTTCCATTGATACCCAATGCAGAATCTTGTTTGGGAACAAATGTGTTCTTTGGATGGCTTGGTTTAAGCATGAAGGATCATATCACATCCCATGATTATATATCTCTCTGCTTTCAAAAGCAATACAGGACCTCCTACGAAATCATGATACAGATGGAGACAAATATTGATACTTACCCAAAATATTCATGGTACGAATGTATAACAAATATTAGTACTTACCAAAAATAAAGTATGGTATGAATGTATGACAAATATTAATAATTACCAAAACAAATCATGATACAAATGTATGACAGATATTTATACTTACCAAAAATAAATCATGGTTCAAATGTATGACATATATTTATACTTACCAAAAATAAATCATGGTACAAATGTATGACAGATATTTATACTTACCATAAATAAATCATAGTACAAATGTATGACAGATATTTATACTTACCAAAAATAAATCATGGTACAAATGTATGACAGATATTTATACTTACCAAAAATAAATCATGGTACAAATGTATGACAGATATTTATACTTACCAAAAATAAATCATGGTTCAAATGTTTGACATGTATTAATACTTGCCAAAAATTAATCATAGTACAAATTTATGGCAACCATTAATATTATCTAAATACTGTATAACTCATGGTACAAATGAATGACATTATATAAATATAACTCATGGTACAAATGTATGACAAATATTAATCTTTTCTAATATTACAGTGGAGTACATTAAGTAATGTCGACATTGTTTGGAAGTCCAAGTGGACCTGTCATTGTTCACATATTTGACAACATATATCGGACACTGTACATGATAATAATGCAACTAAACGAATGAAACATATATTGGACACTGTACGTCATAATTATGCAACTAAACGAATGAAACATATATTGGATACTTTACGTGATAATAATGCAACTAAACGAATGAAACATATATCGGACACTATACATGATAATAATGCAACTAAACGAATGAAACAAATATTGGACACTGTACATGATAATTATGCAACTAAACGAATGAAACATATATTGGACACTGTACATGATAATTATGCAACTAAACGAATGAAACACTGTTAATACATAATACAACGTTTCTGTAACATTGAGGTGGGTTTTGTCTGTTGCTGTTGTCTCGTTTTAATTTGGGGACGGGATAGAGATTTAACACAAGATGATCAGTAATGCCACATCAGTATTGCGAGTGCCCCGCCCAAGAAAGGAATAAAACATTTTCTTTTCAATGTACTCTTCATTTTAGACAACATTGCAGTATGAATATAGTTTTACAATACACAAAGTGTGGTAATCAAATCTAAGTTTATGGCATTGAATAATAAAGCAATAGATAATATGCTACACTAATGAAACTAATGACACACTATTTATTGTCTTTCAGACGTGTATACGTTTTTATCTTGAGACACAGACTATTTCTTAACAATTTCTGTATTTTCAGTTTTTGAAGTTGCTGTATTTAAAATCAACATACCGATCAGATAACGTGAGATTTTTAAGCCTCGTATAAAATGAAAGCAACAAAAACAGTGCAACTTTGGATCAGTAGGAAATATGGTCTGCAGTGGATTATTTAGAATTAGTTTTACAGAAAATGATAGAGCCACAGGATAATAACTCCACTGTGTTATATAAACAGTCATGCACTTCTTTAGTCAATAATTTGTCAGTTACTAAATAAACTTAGGGAATTTTTTTAACAAATGCATTGTTATGGAGAATGCAAAACAATATTCATTTTAATGTTGTTTACAGCGTTATTGTTTACACACACACACATACACACACACATACATATATATATATATATATATATATATATATATATATATATATTATATATATATATATATATATATATATATATATATGGAAACAAAATTTTCTTTTTATAAGAATGTACGGCTTGCTAATATTATATGAAGTTGGATAAAAGTAGATTTGTCGAATTATGGCTTTTACTACCAGAACGTGGTTCGATGAGCGCTATTCTAACAATTATACAGCTGGATAAAATTAGATTTTTCGAATCATGGCTTTTTATATCAGAGAGCGGATCCATGAGCACTGTTCAAACGATTATACAGCTGCATTGATCCTAGTGATGAAAAACAAAAAATAACACGGATGTCGATCAATATATTTTCAGATAAGTCCAATTAAACCTTTTTTCCCCAAAATTGTCTGCAAACTTTTCGGAGAAATGAACAAAATGAAAAAACCGTTTATAATCAAAAGTTGTCCAAAACAGTCTTGGAGTAGCAGCTAATTCAAAACGCATTCCTGTCATTGATACAAAATCAAGCCATAAACTAACAGGAAACCACCATTCATTGAAGACATAATTCATTGATTATTAATTGATGTTCATTGCTCTTTTCAGTTAATATTTTCCAATTGAATACAACTACAAACTTAAATCTAAGATTGTATCTCATGGAATATAGTTTGATGATCCGTTACTGACAAAATAGATTAATTGTCCGATAAAACAGATTAATTGTCCGATAAGAAATCAACGGGTAATGATAACAAGAAATGTATCCAATGCACTTAAGAAAATATTGCAAGTAGAATTGCGCTACCTCCAAAAGGTAATCTAAAAATCACAAATTTTTTCACTGTGCCTTACGAAGAAATGGAATGTTTACGAAACTTCTTTATCTCAGCAGATTTAATGGGATCACACATGACATTGTGGAGAAGAGACAAGATAATCGAAGTAAGTTAACAATTTCCAGAATTTACGTCAATGTGGATTTTTATGGGTAATTCCCAGATTTTACTTAGATGTGGTTTTTTTTTCCCTTCTTCTAATTTCCAGGTTTTATTTGAATGATTTGATTGTGTGTCTTTTATATTTCTCATATTTTACCTAAATGTATTTTGTTTCTTCCCAATTCCTAATTTTAACTTTTTATTAAAGTGTGGCTTTTTCAAATTCGCAGTTTACTTAATTGTGCTTCGGTTTTAGTTCCCAGATTTCACTTACATGTCTCAATGTTTTAATTCCCACATTTACATTCCAAGTGTACTTAAAGGTGCCGTTTTTAAATCCCCTGATTTACTTAAATGTGTTTCTTTTCTAATTCCATATTTTACCTAAATGTGTGGGCTCTTTTAATTTCCAGTTTGATTTAAATGTCCTTGTTTTCTAATTCCCAGACCTTACATAAATGTGTTGTTTTTTAATTCAAAGTATTTACATGTGTTGTTTTTTTAATTCAAAGATTTTACATAAATGTGTTTTCTCTACTTCCCATGATTTATTTGAATGTAATATTTTTTTCGGAACTTTGTAGCACTGTTAAACTATATGTAATAACTAAAACATTTAAGACAACGTAATCGAGAACTTAGACCCTAAACGATACATTTCTCAAACTATTATAAAAACTTCTCATGTTTCCGAATATGCATGTATACTTAACTACGCGTTGAGGATACTTGACTATCGGACTCCATCATATGCGAACGGGTTTAAACGAAAATTATAATATACCTAACCTTCGTTAAATGACTGGGCCTCAAAAATGGAAATGTTGTTCATTTTAAACCTCTTTCTTAATAAGCTTTTCACTGTTCTATGTCATTGTGACGAATGTAAATACAGTTAGAGAGAAGTTCTTGTTATCATTGTTAAATCAGAATATAGTATTACGAATAGCATCCCATCATTCCTTATTGGAATCCATCACTGTAATCGTCTTCTGAAGATAAATTAATATTTTCATACTCGCGAAGACATACAAAACCAAAACAGAAATAATACAAGAACTTAGGAACAGATCTCAATGTATTTTCCGGAAGAAGAAGGGTGGGGGTGGCGGGTGTTACATCGAATTTTATTTTTCCAACCAATGTATTTGGTTTCTTTTATCTCAAGATATTGGGTTTTTTTTATTTTTTATAAAATGAGATAATGGGTAAAATGAGATCCTAATTTATACAAAACAGAGCAAGATTATTTGTTTCAAGCGATTTGGGGGACCAAAACTTATTTTCCGATAAATGTGGGCCCCTTTCTGAAAATCAAATATTCCAGAAATTGTGAGGATTGCGCGAAGAAACTAAAGGAACGTATAGGTTTTGACAACTGAAAGACTATTTTTATGGTGTTTAATCACCTATAGTGCGTTTTAGAAAATGTGAAACTTCTGCAAAATAATAATTCCTGTTATTTTTAATGTTTTTTGAAAGAATATTGGCATATCGCAATATTGCCAGGAAAATAATTTGCGTACATTGAATGCAACAACAGATTTCATGTCCCAGACAGGAACATTTAGAAACTTTAGATATTTGCATGATTACAATTTATTCCAGAGAACACTTAAATTTCATTTTCATTTCCTATTGTCAATGCCTTATTGAAAATTTGCTTGAGTGAAAATGTATATTAAGAAAGAAAAGGAAATTGACATAGCATATAACTTCGTGTTAGATGGAAAATATATCATGCAATAAAACTGCTGAATCGAAGCCAGTCAGAAAAGTGGACCATTATCGTCTCTTTTGTCAGTGATGTTTCTTGCGGCCAAACTAAGGACAAAATTGCCCCATCAATTCTATTTTAAATGAAAACAAAACATAAAATTAAAATTAAAATCAAACATGGTAAGAATCAACCGATTACAATAATGATTTAATTAAGATAATAATAATGAACAAAGAAATGTCGCGACTTCTTTAATTTTCTGTATTCAGATTTCAGTATCTTTAACACAGTACACGTTTTACATGGAATTTAGTTTCATTTTTTTTACATTCATTACGCACGCTTTTAAACACCTGAGCGCGAAGATTTGATGCAATGTTTCTAAACGCCGATAACTCAGACATCCGTTCTCAGAATCGGACGAAAATGAATGATCCCCACTCCTTATGGTGCCTTGGTTACCGTTATCTAGGAGATGATTGGCCATATTGTTATTGCCCAGATCGAGATTGGGTAAATAATAAAATAAAATATGAAATTAACGGATAAGATAACTAAGATCCTATCGTATATATTGAGCCCCAGTATATAAAATATAACAATCTAGTCATTTCCATAAACAAAAGGAAATTGAACGTGACATTTAAAATGATCCACTTTCTCGTACAAACTCGAATTACAAAATTTATGCAAAATCGATTCGCCATTCTGTTCGACGGACAAAAGAAATTTCATCATATAATCGCTGTTGGTGAGTAGTTGATATTGCCATATTTCTTCATTTTCTTCATCTTCATCATCTCTCTCTCTCTCTCTCTCTCTCTCTCTCTCTCTCTCTCTCTCTCTCTCTCTCTCTCTCTCTCTCTCTCTCTCTCTCTCTCTCCAATCATATATATATATATATATATATATATATATATATATACTATATATATATATATGTGTGTGTGTGCGTGTGTGTGTGTGTATGTGCGTGTGTCTATGTGTGTGTGTGTGTGAGAGAGAGAGAGAGAGAGAGAGAGAGAGAGAGAGAGAGAGAGAGAGAGATGATGATGATGATGATGATGATGATGACGACGATGATGATGAAGATGAAGATGAAGAAAATGAAGAAATATGGCAATATCAACTACTCACCAACAGCGATTCGGAAACGTCCTGAAGCAACCAGATGACGCCGACATTGCCGACAGAGTTCGATCAGTCACTAAATTGTTCGATTATACGATGAAATTTCTTTTGTCCGTCGAACAGAATGGCGAATCGATTTCGCATAAATTTTGAGAGAAAGAGGTGGGGGGGGGGTCTTCTTGTGTGAACACCTCTCTAGTTTAGCTTAGCCAGTCAAGATTAACTTTTGCTGCCAAAATTGTATCACTCCCATCGAACTCAGAAAAATTCTCTCTAGATGTTCTATACAATACCATTCCATGACACCTGTTTCAATGGGCCCAAGATTATCCAAATTATTTTCTCTGGCTTTTTTTAACTCTCTTATTTTCCTCTTTCTGACCTAACGTTAACATACCGTTATATAAGGTACTCTAATTAAAATTCAATTACACCTCCCCAACACGAAAAGTTAACCAGTATAAGCTGCCAAGTTATTGCAAGCCTAGAGTTTCTGACAGAATGTATTGCAAAATTATCTACAAAATTTTGCACCATTACATCTGTCATTATATTCTCTGAAACATACGCTTATAACCTTTCTCATGGGACGATGGTGCAGTTTTTTATAGTTTGCTTTCTTCCAGAATTATCAAACAATAGGCGCAGAATCTTAAAAACAGAAAACTGTATTTTACATGGCGACACTTAAACAAACACAAATTGAACAAGCTTAGTACCTTTAAGCTACATTCCTGATACTTCTGTGCTCAGTGAAATTTAATTTTGCGAGAGCAGTCCCGCTAAAACTACAATTATCTTTTATCGCATATCCAAATAAAATAAATTTCTAAGGAATTCTCTAGATATACTTTTTCTGGATCTTTGTGTGTGGTTTGTGTTTGATACAGCAGCATGCTAATGATGCTGCAACAGAATGATACACAAATGACGCGTTATGTATCTGATAAATAGAATCATTCAATGACAGTTACTATACTATTTTACGCATTTTTCTTAGGGTTTAGCTTGGCCTAAAACAATTGTGTTCATATTCATCTTTAAAGGTAAAGAGCACGTGGATATTCAAATAATGTAGAAACGCAAGAAAACGGATTAACAGTTCATATCAGGAATTAATTGTGGATATAAACTGTGTAATAATGTGACAAAGTTTTAACCAACAAAACCATTTAATTTTGCGACAAATTACAATTGAATAGACTGATGCAAAATTATGGAAAATGTATTATCACACAACAATTAAGCAAATCGAACATGTTCGTGAAATTTATATCGCTATGATTTGCAATATCCTTGCCTAATAATAAAGAACGGGTTCTTGGAACATTTTTTGCATGATCAGCAAACCTTACTAATGTTTTCTAGTCATATATTGAGGAATCTAATTCTCAAGGAAGCAAATCGGTCTTGTTTTAGTTAATATCTGATAATGCCATAATGTTTTGGAAGTTCATACGTCTTTTGAAACCGAGAACGAAAAGAAATACCTTAAATAGTTCTAAGTCTGATTCCATGCAGAAAAGAGCTTCATTAACGCAAAGTGATAATACGACAGAGGAGATGCGGGAATCCCTACGTTATAGAGTTTATATATGTATTCGAAGTGAACCCATTCAAGTTCACGAATAAGGCGACACGTGCTGATTACCCGATAAGCTATCGGCTGATTGTTAAATATCTAGATAATAACAGTACTCGTGATACTGCCTCAGTTATTTAGTTAAGAATATACGTTTTGCGTGTAAGTGTAAAAACTGGTACTAACAGATCTTTAGGATGAAAATATTTTTGTATTATTTCGCAATGGAAATGTAATTATTCCACTTTAATATCCCTAAAATCCTTGCGAAATATGCTGTTTCATGTAGCTAACATGTAAGCCAATGAAGACAAAGCTAGATAGTGCATGCTAAAGGACCAACAAGAAGCATAAGTTACCTTTTCTAGGTCTCCTATTTTACCCGTTAAACTGCCATTTGTGGATGTAAACAATAGCTAATATAATAACTGATTATAACTGGTATAAATTATATACTGTATGCAATACACCTTTGATTATAATAAAGAGAGACTTTGTTATCTATTTTGGCCGTGTAAGATCGGCCGTAATGATGATGATGATGATGATGATATATATATATATATATATATATATATATATATATATATATATATATATATATATATATATATATATATATATATATATATATATATATATAGTTTCGTCATTAGATATTAAATATATTAAAATTTTAATGTAAAGGTTAGGGTTGCAAACACTACTTTAAACTGGGTGTAAGGAATTTATTATGTCTTGAAACGCACGGGTAAAGGATTGTTCAATAATTGTAGAAACCCGTCAAGTTTTGGAGATAATTCACGAATAAGTGTCAGAAGACATAATGAAATTGAAACGGAGATCTATTCTCCGAGATTTGCATCTAATTAATAGATTTACCTATTTCTTTCAGCATCGGAATAAGATAATTAACAATGCATCTAATAAATTACTTTAAAGCCATTGTATTATCGAGGTCGCAGTCCCTTGGTATTGTCTGATTAGACATCTAAATACGTTAACGCAAATTTATCAACCTAACGCACAGCAAATTCCTGCTTCGTTCACTAAGATGCGCATTGGATGAGAGATCATGTACGGTTTTATAAATAAGAAATATCATTTCTTCTGAACAGTTTGGGAATGGAATAGATATACAAAATTACACCATGGATCACTCACTGATCGCTCACAATAAGTTAAATCATGTTTGTTAAAAGCATATATAGAAATGTCTCAATCCATTGGTATACACATGGGTTTTGCGTGCAATATATCAATCCGTTCCTACTCGGCAAATGAAACGACTTTCCTTCGTAGAGTAATGTTTTACATTGCAACCCTTTCAATAAGGGTTTAAATTAGAACTAAGTTAGTAAGCGAAAAGGTAGCTATAGTAACAACATCGCGATTAACCATGTGACTAACAATGCAGTTGTATCTCTTAAGCTTTAACATGCTATTGATTATCATCTCAATAGATTTGAGAATGTCCACCTCCAATAGATAGTTATGTCTAGAAAATAAATAATAATAAATAATAATCTCAGATTTCCCTGTAATTTTCACTTTAGACCTTGCGATTAAGGTTCATACTATTCTAGGCAGAGTATATTATATAACAATTATAACGGTATATTTACTGTTTGTAACATTACATATTGCAATATATTTTTAGAAAATGAACATTTTCGTGATGTCTGTTAATCAGCTATTAGTTTCCTTATTTTAGGTAAAATAAAATAATAAGTACGATATTTGACGTTTCGATAGAAACTAGATACTATTCCATGCATTACAGTTTACACTTTTATATGAATTTTGCTTTCAAAACAGGGAAACAAAGAACAACTATGTAATTCGGGAAACGCTAGAACTAAAATTAATAATGCGGTTGGCAACAGAGACTTTGTTCCTTGGCAAATATAGCCTCACTCAAGCGTTGTTTTAAAACATGTATGTATGATGCCTATTTTTTGTGTATGAGAGTAGAAATTTGAAAGTAATCAGTATTCGCATGCAATTTGATGCGACAATAAATGTCGCAAACCTGTTTTTAACTTGGCCGCATTACACAGTACCTTCCATTATAATCATGACAAACTAGTATCGAGTCTAGCGCTATCAAAGAGGACAGTTAATCAATTGCTGCCCTAACATTTGGATGGGGGATAGTTTTATTGCTGCAGATGTACTTCATCTGTTAATGGTGAAAATTATTTCAGGCTAAAAACAACAAAACGTGAAAAAAAAACTTTTGTAAGCTTTTTATGACTGTCTCATATATTAATACATATTGTAATATAGGGATGTAATTTTTCTACTTTGGGATTGGTTTTGTTCATTACAATTTATATCATATTAAATAAATTCATATAATACCTAGTCAGTTTACGTCATTGATGAATCCTTGATACGGTTATCTGACACAACGGTTGACATGTGTATCAGCAGAAATTCTCTACGGGGTGTGAAGTGAGGAACAAAACGCCTCAAGGTGATAAGTTTATGCTTGATGGGTGGACATCACTAGATGTACGATAAATGGCACTCCTCCCACAACCAGACACTCTTTTTTACAATAATAACTATTTTTGATTATCATATACGATATATGACGATATTCCCACAACCTGACACCGAATTTTACAATATTAACTATTTTGACTATCATATACGATATATGACGATCTTCCCACAACCAGGCACCATTTTTTAACAATAAAAACTTGATTAATAATGACGATTTTCACACTTAGAACTCTTCTTTCGTTTTGTTCCTTTCCCGTTTCACACCTGATCAAACCAGCGCCTCTTAGAACCGATATTTATGAAACAAAAGAATTAGAATTTGTAAGCTTTATCAGTAGAAATTAAATCATCAAAGTATGTTGTGAAACAAAACTATTGTCTCCTAGCAATGTAGTGTTACGACTATTGTCTCCTAGCAATGTAGTGTTACCACTATTGTCTCCTAGCAATGTAGTGTTACCACTATTGTCTCCTAGCAATGTAGTGTTACGACTATTGTCTCCTAGCAATGTAGTGTTACGACTCTGTAGCTTTAAACTATGTAACAGAAAGATGCGAAACCAACAAGCTTGTTAAAAACAACAAATGCTTATTTCTCTAAGTTACAAAATATAAATATAAAAGACATTTCGATTATTGCAAATTAAATTCCAAATAGCCCTTTAGGTAACATAACAGGTCCAAAAGTATATAATCTACTCAATTAATTTTAATGGTCTTGAACAGGATGATATACCAATAGTCTCGAACGTCTTACATAATCCAAAAATATTGCTTTAGTCAGAATGTCATTGAGCACTTTTTAATTACAAAAACGATTAAAATAAATTATTTCGTTCAAATTATTTCTGGATATATGTAATTGGTTCCACAGGATGGTCGTAAAACAAGAATGAAAACTTTATTTCCAAACATATCTTTTTGGATATAATTTATCACCTGACTTATGACGCAACAGATCCCGAAGGACTATCGTAGATATGGATAATTTCCACTGGACAATTCCATCAAATTATCAACACGTTCGTCGCTTCCAGAACATTCAAAGCTGTAACGCTACATGTTGTTTACTAAAGATCAGAAATAATAGTCTACAATTTATGGACAAAAATAAAGCACACCACGTGAGTAATCACAAACCATCCATAGCTTCAGAGACTACATTTATTATCAAGATTTCCGGTAAATTTAAAAGCAAAGGTTTAGAAATTATTTCAAGGCCCGGTGCATACACCTGTGCATGACTTCATGAAAGGAACCACATATAATATTGTATTAACTTTCACATAGTCGTGTTTATTTGTCTGACACTCCAGAACGGTCGGGTCTTTATTAAGTAAGTATTTGCTATGTGACAAATTTATCACTTTTAAATTTTCATGAAATCATTTAAAAACTCAATCAAGGTGTAGTATTTTGATGCTGTACCATGTATGATAACGTACCTATTCATTACAAAGTTTTTCTAGTTGCTCGGTCGGTAGATACAGGAAGGATTTATCTTCCTAACAAAAGGGATCAATTTGCCCACCTCCGTTAAAAGAAAAGAATGTAGAACATAATATTACGGACAATTCTGATAGCATTGTTAAAGAATTAAGAAGTAATACAGTGCCAGGTTTTGTGAAGTCTTTGGTTTAGTTTGGTATTTTATAGTACTGCAACCAAAATAGTATACATTGCCGAAGCATGCAAACAAAGACCGATATGTGTTTGCATTGTTCATAAGCATTCATTATCTATTTCCTTTCCAAATATTTAAACAGTAATTCTATGTTTGTTTTGTTTGCGAAATAATGATATACAATAATTATATATAATTTCTAATTTTGTAAATATACAACGCTCGAGAAGACGTAATAAAAGGTAAGCATAGTAATATGCCGAGTCGTTGTTTTGTCCAATCGGGAGTATTTGTTTTACCACAATTTGGATTTTGAATTATATCCCATTAGGAGTCTTGTAATATCCCATTGGAAGTATATTTTATATCCCGCCAGAAGTCTTTGGTATATCCCATCGGGAGTTTTAGTTATATCCCATCGTCAGTCTTGTTATATCCTATTATAAGTATTAGTTATGTCCCATCGGGAGTCTTTGTTATCTACCATTGGAAGTATTTGTTATATCCCATCGGGAGTCTTTGTTATCTACCATTGGAAGTATTTGTTATATCCCATTGGGAGTATGTTTTCTTACGGAATGATATTAAGAACAACTCCACCGTTCACAATTCCGGATCTTTGAAAAATATGTGAAATAAATCCTCTATTATCAAACTGGCAAACTGTCCATAAAAATTGTCAATTTTACCAGTTTATTTCAGTCTCTCTGAATGGTATGAGTGTGTTTTATTATTGCTAGTGCTATATTTCAATGAATGTCATATTCATCGTGTACTTTTCGTTGCTTGTCTTCGTCTTTAGAGTGATTTTCGCCTGTCCTAACCCTTCACCCTTCGCTATCTTAAGTATTTGACAAATGTAGGGGAATTCTTGACAGCGTCCCATCTGACACGTGTTTCATGGACGTATCTTCGTCAAACGGGATATAGAAGCTCCCCTCCGTATTATCTTTTCATAATGCCAGACAGCTCCGGTAGCCTAGTAGTTAGAGCGTCCGACTCATATGCGGCAGGATTCGGGTTCGAACCCTGACCGAGTCATACCAAACACATAACATTGGTACTAACAGCTGCCTCGATAGGCGTTCAGCATTAATATGTTATTGTTAGGACTGTTCGGCCTGGTGTCAGGAGAATGTGACTGGGTGTGACATCATGCTATATGTCTGCGGCATATGCCCAGTGCTACCTATCAATATAAACTGACATACTGCAAACATCATAGAGATAAAATGGAGTACAACGCTGATCGATACGCAGTCAGAAGAGAATAATAAATATAACCTTACAAAGAAACAAAACAGCCAATTGAAGCCAAAAACCTCGATAAATTACTGAACTATAGTCAGGCGTGTTTTCCAACTGGTTGTGACAACCGGAAGTCAAGCATTTTCCAGTTTTATTGAGTATATTGTCAAGGATGCACGAGGGTGCCAGCCACTAAGCGACCACAAGCCTTTTTGCGAAACATAGTATCCTTGAATAAAAGTAACAATCACTGTGATCTAGATTAATATAGTGATGGTAATAACAAAACTATCTTGTGTAACGATATGATTCGCATTGGGACCGGGAGAAAAAATTAGAAAATCCAGAAATACAGGCTTCAAACCATGAATTTTAGAACGCTTGCCCCATCTTTGATTGGTTTGACTTATAAAAGGTCATTGTACATGTTCCTGTTTAGGTTATCAAAATATAATATTCGACTTCGTCTAAGTAATCAAAAGTACGGAAACAAACCAATTTGTGTGCTTATCACTGCTAAACAAAACAATATTACTGAAAGGGCTTGTATGTGTTCTAAATAAAAAAATAACATCTGATCTTCATTTTTTCTTGGCAGCAACTTTACGTTAGCCATGATATGGTTACACCTTTTTCCCATCTAGTTCAACCCATTAAATATTTAGTGCCCTTTCAAGATGAGACAATACTACTTGTCTTTGAGAAAGCAGTGTTAAAACATCACCTCTTCGTCTGGGGAGTCATTGCATTAAAAGGTACATATGGTGCTGATTTTGCGATAAAGGGAGCAAGTTTGTAGTATTTTGGGATTATTTATTATAACCAGGTTTTGCCAACATGAATCGTATTGACGTATTCATAAACCCTTTTTAAAAATAGTAAAATACTGCAACTAAACTCTTGACTCAGAACGTACATACTCATAAATCCAAGAAACATCACGATCCAAAACGTATCGTTACCTTGACTTTCCCTGTCTGCTTTTCATATCTGATATCTTTTAAGCATTATTAAGAAAAAAACTATCTATCTATCTATCTATCTATCTATCTATCTATCTATCTATCTATCTATCTTATCTATCTTATCTATGTATCTATCTATCTATCTATCTATCTATCTATCTATCTATCTATCTATCTATCTATCTATCTATCTATCTATTGCACTCAAAAAGGTGGGTTTTAAGAGCACTCTTGAAAAAGGATCACTGCGTCTTTGCGTCCAATTTCAATGGGCAATTCGTTCCACGTTACCGGGCCTGGTATGCAAACAATCGTTGTCTATATGACTTTGTTTTCATAGTCGGAATAATGAATAAACGATTGTCAGAAGAGGAGCGTACGTATCTTGCTGGTGTGTACACAAGTTTAAGGTTAGACAGGTATGCTGGAGTCCGTCAGTGAAACTTAGCACAGAGAATACATTTTGTGTTTGATTCTGGATGGAATGGATAGCCAGTGTCGGGTGCAGCGGGGAGGTGTGCTCTGATCGTACTACTCTAAAGAAGATACGAGCAGTTGTGTATTGAACTTTCTGAAGTTTATGGAGTAGCTATTAGATACATTATATATATATATATATATATATATATATATATATATATATATATATATATATATATATATATATATATATATATATATATATATATATATATATATATATATATATATATATATATATATATTTGAATATGGCTAATAATTGCTTTCATATAAATATTGCTCGGATCCTCACTTTTCTTCTAATGCTTCAATACATATCAATAAAAATGCCCTTTACGTTAATTTTCTTTCATACCAAATCGATGGTGTGCAAGGAAAGACGAACAGACTGACTAAAGACAGTTTCTAGATTCATTATCTATCGTACCCCAATAGCCCATATACTGAGGTATTATATACATTTATATGAAATTTTGAGAAAATAAATGATGTGTTACCCATTTGGGAAAATAAACATATACAGTAGTTTGTCCATAGTGTGTTGGATTATTATAGCCGTTTCCGTGGCCTATATGGTATTGCATTACCTTAAATGCAGGAGGTTGCGGGTTCGAACCCCGACCGAGTCATATCAAAGTTTTATCAAAATGATACAAAACCTACCTAGCTTGGATTGTTCGACTCTAATGTGACTGGGCGGGTTATTATGCACCAAAGAGTCAGGTGATAATTTCAGTTATGAGTGTTCCAAACTCAAGATTCCGAAATTCCATCAATAAAACAAGGTCTATATTTTCTTCAATTACATCTAGAATAATCTCTTAAAAGATTCGTTTTAATAAATTGTATATTTCATTATCAACCATTCCTGTCCGCAATATATATATATATATATATATATATATATATAGATATATATATATATATATATATATATATATATATATATATATATATATATATATATATATATATATATATATATATATATATATATATATATATTATATATATATATATATATATATATATATATATATATATATATATATATATATATATATATATATATATATATATATATATATATATATATATATATATATATAATCACAGATTTCCAGACTGGTTCCCATAATAAATGTCCTAAGCTAATGTCCTAATACCCGAAACGCACCCAGCAAGTTATTGCCCTTAATAATTTTAGGTATGCGTGTGTGTGTGTGAGAGAGAGAGAGAGAGAGAGAGAGAGAGAGAGAGAGAGAGAGAGAGAGAGAGAGAGAGAGAGAGAGAGAGAGAGAGAGAGAGAGAGAGAGATGTGGATTTTAAATGTAGCTTTAGCATTTTGTCATATCGCTACGATGTCTGCAGTGTGGCAGTTTATAGTGATGCCTAGCACTTGGGCATCATGCCGCAGACATATAGCATCATTTTCCACCCAGTTACATTAACCTGACACCAGTCTGGCTGGAATATGTAGTTTAATTAAATACATTTAGAGCCTCACTATCGTGGAATGTGAAAATGACCGGTCTGTTGCATTTTCTCATTCTGCAATACTAAGACCTAATCGTAAATCTTGACAGAGCGCCGTAATGAGGACAGCATGGTTTTATTAGGATATATTTATATTCATAGAATTCTTGGTTATAATGGCATTGTTTCGATCTTACGAGCATCAAATTATACCTACATTAGAGAGTCTGCTGAAATTTCTAACCCTGGAATTAAGCCAGTAGTTAATAGTACGAAAATAAGTGTAGTGCTAGTAACCATATATCATTCTCCAACCTTATGACATCTTCACACAAGCCGTTAGACTAGGAAAGACCGAAACAGAAACTTTGGAAGCACAGATATAGATATGAAGAAAAACTGAGACGAACCTAAATTAAAATAAAGAGAAAAAGTTCAATTTTACAAGACCTGACATTAAATAGATATAAAAGTATCACCCCTATGCCGACGTTTTCATCGCTGCTTTGATTTTGACTTATGTAAAACTGCTATAAAAATATAACGTTATTTATATTGCTTTGGCACTGTTTGTGTTTTATCAGCAACATCAAAGAAGCATTAACAAAATGATTGTATTAGTTACGAGTGTTAAGGTAATAGAAACATACAGTTATATTTACCGATAATAATCTTATAAAGATTTAAAACCAATAACGACCCTATTTAAGTATGCACTTCATATTGACACGTGGGGTATTCCATGGATGTCAACTTAAATGAAATAAAAGGGAAAAATAAACTCCAATATTATCCATTTAAGATCCATATATAGGCTAATTGTTTATCTTGAAAAAGTTATGGCACACATAGTTTATCGTAATTTAATCATGTACAGAAGACCTATATAACTAGATAATTGTTTTTTTACTCTGATATAGCATTGGCTTGCGCCTATATAGTAAATGAATTGAAAATATGTACGCCTAGAATTTTTCCCCCACTTTTAAAGAAAACAATTGTGGCTTCCTGCGATATATGTTGCGCTTTCTTGCTACTTTGTTGTTGTCATTGTTGTTGTTGGTGGTGGTGGTGGTGGTGTGTTTTGTTTTCCTTTATTAGATCACAATTGATTTGAATTTGCCGGTGTATGAAATAAGTATTTGTCACATCCAATGTTCCACACAGTGTATTTTGCAATACGTCAGTTTATTTGCAGGAAAATATAAAGGTTTTGTATATTGCTTTTGTTTTACCGTTCTTCACAATGCAATGTAAAGCTTTCAAGTTATGTAAACTTTGTCATATTTGTTTAAACTGGAACACTTTTATCATTGTCACTGCCAGCCATCGTAAACGAAGCAAGATAACCAATTCGTTTTAAATAACGCGTCTGATTAATTAAAAAGAAACAGAATTATTTAATGAAAATAGTGATGGTTAAAACTGATTGAAAGTGAATTAATAAAAAGCACATGCTATTATGTTTTTTGGGTAATATTTGCAGCTGAAGAGACCGACGTGGTTGTCTAATTGATCATATCTATCTTATTTGCTTTCCTGTACAGCCCTAACAAATGACTAGAGTTAAGGAAGACTAAACTTGAGAAAGAAATTATAAAATATTTATAAGATACAAAGAAAAACATTTTGCAAGCCACAAATGAGTACCAATTTTATGACTAATTACCGTTAAGCAGATATATTATTTCAAGAATACGAGTGTATGTCTTATAAAAACGTAATGACATGAAGAGCTGGAACGCTGAAAGAAAAGTAAAATAATGGTAAGAATCCACCCACCCCATATCTTGAAATGAAGTTACACATTCTACAAGATAACATACGGTCACATACGAAACGAAGACGAAAGTATGAAACATGACAGCGATTGACAGTTTGGACAAATAAAGGGGAGGGGGGTCACATGATCAATCGTTTGATATTACGACCTAAGTCAGATATTGATTATCGGTTTATATGGTTGTAACTGGTATGGATGAATACAACATGTCTGCATAATAATTATGGGATGATGTTGGCACATACTTGTACTTGAATTCATAACTTGTACCATTCTTTATTATTACACACATTGTATATTTTTAATCTTTGCAGGATGACAGCAAGAATTTGACAAAAATACAAATATTTCACAAAATAATAAACGTAAGACACACAAATTAAGAAGTTTCAAAACTGAATAGGTTTTATTCATATCCTGGGGCACTGGTTATTTTTCATTACTATTATCATTTCTGTCATCGCATTCATTGTAATTTAATTTACAGGATCTGATATAAGTGTATTTACAAGCCTAGGGCGAAGATTTTATCAAATAAATTCAAATAATATTTATACATGAAGAGCAAATTAGGAAAATTGCCAGTTCCTCTAAAAATCCGCAGACTCCGGAACAATTCAGAGATCGCATGAAAACAAAGTTATGTGTACATGGAGTTTACTGTTCATTCCAATGCTTTATGTTATCACATTAACAAAACTATGTTTGTTTTTGTAGTAAGATTTACATTGTAAGTCACACTTACTTTTGTTTGATCATGTCATGATAAAATCACCTATTTGAAGACAAGCTATTTTAATCGGTAAATACATGTTGACTGTCTTTTTTCGTAAAATGCATGGGAAAGAGTTTATGTTCGACTAACTTACGAGCAACGGCTTTCCTTTGTGCACTGTGTATAGAATCATATCTTATATATTTTGCCTCTTTACTGTTACACTGATATCGTTATTTTCTCCAACAGATAAATAAAACGACATGACATTTACCTTTATCGCAGAGATAACTTTTCGAGGTCATCCCGATGTTAAAGAATTCTCGTGTGCAAAATGCATGCTAGTGAAGTTGTATGACTGACATACCAACCCCTTTTCAGTTCGTAGGAGTGCTGTATTAATGATCCATTTGTAAATAATAATATTCTTTAAATATGGAGAACGTTTCATACGTTCCATTATTGATGAATTGTACTCACGTTTGGAATGAAACGTCAAGGCTGTTCTCATGTTACACATAATATATATTGCTTATTATAGCAATTTTGTATTGCGTACGGTGATAAGCAAGAGCTCTCTATCACACGTTTCATAAAGGAACAGAAAGTGCTGTTATTTGAGACTGACTGCTTCATTAATCATTGCTAGTCAAACCTAAGCATAGCGATTTTATGCCAGAAACCTATGAGGATAGCCAAATACACTGAGGTTAAATACCATTCATTATCATCCTCCCAAAGGGGTCTTCGCTAAAGTCGATCATAAACCATTCTGATTTACTCATCATTGTTAGCTCAGGGTTTCTCTTCGACCCACAGGGACAGTGGCTGACAGATTATACTCGAAAATATGTTTGGGACTCCCAATTTTCGAAGAAGAAAAGAACCAAGCGCTATCTAAATAGCACTAAAAACCTTGATACGACCCTCATTGCTGAATTCATATGAAAATCTCTTGTAATGCTACAACAGGATTTCTTGTCCATGGGTTGCAATAAAAGTCATAATAAATTTCCCGCAACGCTTGCGAATGCGCCGAATGATTCGTAAAAGAATCTAGACTATCACACAAGTAATGATTTAAAATGAATGCTGTTTAAGATAAGGTTCATTCACAAATCTCCCGTGAGCAAATTAAATTTATTAGATGTTAATCTGTGTCAGAATATGAAATTATTACACCTTTGGAGTGTTGAATCACTTGATATATATATGTACAATACTGTACCCATTTTTACCCAGTGATAGACAGACTCATTAAACGACGATACAATTAAGTAGATGATGCGAACTACTTAACGATTATCTTACGTGTGCTGTCTGATATCTCAGTTGCTATGAACGTCTTGAACAATCATCACAGATCTGGTTAATATTCTTTGCATGTAATATCGCACGATCAACTTTGAAATATGTAGACTGTTTTAAAGATTCATCCCAATTTTCAGTAAATTTCAAAGCATGTAAATAGTTGAATATATATTCTTATTTTTGTGTACTGCATGTTTGAATGTTTCTCTAACAGGGAAAGTCTTAATTGAATACTATTACGATTAACGTTCTTAACATGTTTCCCAAAATTGACTTTTAATAAATTAATTGCAAAAAAATAGTAATAGTTTTAAATGTAACGAGTTTTAAAAAATAATTAAATCTGCTGATGTTACTCGATATAAGCAAGTTGTTTCATAAGCCCAGTTCAATCCATATTTTAAGTTTGCGTGTAATTTATCTATAAATACTAGCAGTTAATAATTATTCAAAACAATATTATTTAAGAACAAGATTACGGTAATCGCTCGCTTTGGCTTTTTCACATAGCTGAATGTGTCTTCTATGAAAGCAAAAGTGAACGATGAACTTAAATCACATTTTAGAGCGAACGTTATTCAAATTATTAACATTGATCATATCGTCTGTGTATGAGACAAATTAAAGCTTTTTATTAAGTAGACGCTAAACATCAATTTAAGAAAGGAATTTTACCTACCCTTGTAAGGAAACAAGTTCAAATTCGGTTTATGTTAACTATATCCTCCAAGTAAGGCTGTAGTCTATGTTTTTTCAATGTCTGTACACTACCATCGAGGTTCTGCAACAGCTGTTCATATCATCGATATTCTCATTCAACTGGGCTTTGAGGCGAGTTACTGCCACTAACGAAGCAGACAGAAGCTAGTGTCAGAACCCATCCTCGCGCCACGTGTTACTAGCGCTGATGTAGGTGGAGAATGTCATATTGAATAAATTGTATACCTCCGTACAGAGAGTTTCAAAAAGGATCGTTGACGAATACAAATAAGCGTTTCAAGTAATTTGGTAAGTGTAGTGTTGTATTAAATGAACACGTCGACTATCGAGATGACCTATTAAATATTTAATTCAACCAATATTAAACTTCTTTTAAGATAGTATCTGTTGTTTGTTATAAATTATCATGCACGAGGGAAAATAGTTATTTATGCCTATCATATAAAAACGTTGGTTATGTTATGACAAATCGAATCACTGCAACATGTCGCATATGAACTCTCAAGATGTCTGTAATATGTTAGAGAATAAAAGAAAATATTCTATTTTGTTTTCATATACATCTGAAGTTTAGGATCAGTTTGTAATTAGCATCGATATTTTAGCTAAAGAAATAATATTTGTCACATAAATATTGGCGGAAAAAGTCAATTTTATACGGACGCTTGATAATTAAAAGCCCAAAAAATATTTTCATGATAAATTTCTCCTTTATTTAATCTTAATAAAGGATGATCAACAGTTAATTAACAATTAACAATGAACCTTTATCTCATATTAATCCTGCTTATGAACTAATTATTTTGTATTGTTCTATAACTAAAAGAATAACAAACATTAATGAAACGATTGCCTTTTATGCAAGTAAAATATATGCCGAGACAGGTTAAAGGGTAAATACAGTATGTGTCTGCGTGTGGGTGGGTGGGCAGCTGGGTGTGATTCCATATCAAACTGACATAAAAATTCCAAGACCCGAAGTGAATCATTTCAGAATAAAACATAAACGATGACTACTTATGAGAACCGAATTCCGGAAGACAGAAGGTAAACTAATATAAATACTGAATACATTAATTATTCGTAGCATGCTCAATGTAAGAAATTTTTAGGTATTAAGAAGAAAAAAGGATACAAAGACTTTCACTGAGCTATTGTTGTATATGTGACTCTTAATCACTCTTTAAACACATTATTTACCAAACCACTTCAAGGAAAAATGAGGTAAGTGCCTTCCCCAAAGACACATTAAGGTAGTCGACGCATGTTGGCAAATGCGGGTATGGAACCCGCTAACCTAGGATTATCATTCTGACTCTAACGTGTCTACCTCCTTTGAATACAAATATGATCGACTATAACGAAATGTCATAATAGTACACAGAGAAAGAACCAAAGAGAGGCTGACTCTTTAAATAGTTATATTCCTCACTACGTCATATCATTTAGGACACTGTTCTAGCATATAAATAAAATTCAAGGTATCAAAATTTGGCAAATACTGAAAAGAATATTTAGAGGCTTGGAATTTAATTAAATTAATTAATTAATTCAACTAAGCATATAGATGCAGAATCAGCGTTAATAAACATTTTCACTGGAACACAGAATCGGCAAGATAAAAGTAAAATGTACAGAAGGTAGTGCTTATATCTACACGCACGCGTTGAGGTTTATCGATACTAATCATTTTAATTAAAATACGATTAATCTAGTATTAAGGTAATATAAAACATAAACGTTTGTATTTTGGCGCATGCTCTCCTCAAAGCATTTAGTGTTTGCTTACGTGATAATAAACTTGGCATTTACTTCAAGGGCTCGCTAAATTCAGTAGGATCATACATAATAAGGAGGAAAATGTATAAAGTCTTAAATGAACATGTTTCCAAATTTGGCTTAATTAATCTAATTATTGAATCTGTCAATGTATTTTTGTCTTGCTTAAACACGAGCTGTTGATTATTTATATAAAAAAAGTATTTTCATAGAATACCCTAAAGATCTAGAAAATTTTTCTTCACAAATGATATTGTTTGCAATATTTGGTAAACTTTGTAATGAATCCTATAAAATGTCAGTTTGTTGAATTATATGAATGCATTAAAGTGAGAAGATCTGAATCTTAAACTAAACAAAAAGTATTTCACTTTCGGAGAATTTTTTGCTTTCTATTTTGCTGTTTCTATAAAGACGATTATATTAATTACCCTGGGTTATCAAGATACAGAGATACATTCATTTCAAAGCGTTCGCATTTCCAATATCCATTCTATTACCATGTCCAAATATGAGTCAGAAGTAAATTTCTCAGGGATTGGGGATTTAAACTCGAACACATCAAAACTGAGTGGTACTTGTTTGAACGTAGGTGTCATCCTTAAGACCAGAGAGTAAGTTTCTGACATAATCTTTTATTCGTCATTTTAATTGAGCTGTGATAGAATTGCAAGTTTGTGAAAAAGTGTAATTTGTATTTTCGAAATCGGGCAACAATTCTTAAGTTGCTCATATTAAAAGCAAAGTGTGATATGTTCTATTTATCTATAGGAAGTATACTACAAAATTTGATTACCAAATTGTTATGATCGATTTCTCTATTGTGCTGTTAACAATTGCCTGCATAGCCAACAATGTCATATATTTTAAAATACCTATTCATGTGACAGAACCTATATTAAGAAAATTTACTTAGTTCTTCTAAGATATCAAATGGGATAAATGACGAATGTAAATATATGAATAATAATTATAATATTAGTTACTGACAAGACGTACGTTATCATCTATTTACAGATTCTATGCAATTTTATGCAATGTAAAATCTTAAAATTGACCTTCCACATACGAAATCAGCTATTGATAATCATTACAATGTACACAATATACCCATGTAGATTTGAATATACTTAAGTATGTTATCTTCTTGCATACATTACATATTAATCTTTCTCTTCAAGCAAGATTCACACTATATCACACGGTAGACTGACTCGTTCATGTTAGAACTAAAAACAATGAAAATATGCGGGTTTTGAATTTCGATTGAATTTTATATAATAAGAATGAAAAAATAAAATATTAATGTATCTATTAAAAAAGGGAAGTATGAAATTTACGTCAAGTGTGCTCGCCACCCATTAGTTTCACAGTCATACATTTTAAGGGCCCACTTAGAAATTAACCTGGCACAAATTGTTGAAGCCGGGGATTAGTTGTAATATAGCTGCTTCACACAAATCCTCTTAAAATACGGGTTCGTCGGATAAGAAATCATTCCAGAAAAGATCCCTGGTTGTCTTTGGTGATAATAATTGATTGACAAAAATGGTATCGAGGTTTAAGGGGAAAACATGATTTAGCCATCCTAATGTATATGGTATTAAATCAGTGAATCAAATCTAGCTTGTTCTTGCTGATATTTAGTTGTGCATCAAACTTTTACATCCATGAATTATTTTAAAATTATTTGAAAACCAAATCATGAAAATTATGACAGCTCTTATGGTCTGCTTAAAATTATTCTTAGTTCAATTACAATATTTCGTAAACTCCTGAGGCATCAACTCATGTCATCGTTCATGACGGTAGTATCTGAGAACATACACGCACCGTCAACTTTCAGATATATGACGTCATACTTATCAGGTATTTCGTCATTTAGTCAATTCTAGGTAAATAGTTGGCGAGTTAGCCAGTCAGTAAGTGGTTCAAACACCTTTTGGGTTAGCCTTGTCAAAACGCCAGTTGCAATCAGCTCCTCAGTCACTCAGTCGTTAGCAAATTATGTTAAGCCAGTCAGTAATTGGGTCATACACATAGTCAGCCTTGTCAGAAACCCAGTTGCAATTAGCTCGTCAGTCACTCAGTCGGTAACAAATTATGTTAAGCCATTCAGAAAGTGGGTCAAACACTTAGTCAGCTTTGTTAAAAAGCCAGTTGGAATCAGCTCGTCAGTCACTCAGTCGGTAGCAAATTATGTTAAGCCAGTAATTTGGTTATTGTTGTTGTTGTAGGGTTTAACGCCATTTTTCAGCACAAGAGAGGCTATAGATGGCGGCCAGTATTATGGGGGAGGAAGAACCCGGGAAAAACTCCGGAAAGAACCACCGACCCACGAGAAGCGACTGGCAAGCTTTCTCACATACCCACATAGGCCGAATGTGAGACTTTTAAGGTTACAAACAGATCTGTACAGGATGCTTCTGAAGGACTTTACAAGGTAATCAATATTCCAACAAGAGTAACAGTCTGTACTTCTACCCTACTCGACCACATCTGTACCTCCCACTCTGACACTCAGTCGATATTAACGTAACCGGTTTCCTTAATGACTATCCAGTATATGCAACTTGTAAGCAGTAGAACTTTAAAAAAAAAAAACAGTTCACTCCAATATGCAAATATATCATAAATATGAACAGTTTACCAGTTACACAAATTATTTATTTTTAAAATTGTGTGATTTTACGCGTACATGCAGACTTGTATGCGTCTTTGTGATGCCTTACAGAGGCTTTACCAGTTACACAAATTATTTATTTTTAAAATTGTGTGATTTTACGCGTACATGCAGACTTGTATGCGTCTTTGTGATGCCTTACAGAGGCGTAGCTAGAGTGTTAGGAGCCCGAGGACAAGATTCATTTTTACGCACACACACACAAACTCTGAAACCCATTATTTTCATAAATAAAATCACCATCATCTATGGTTACGACAACAAAATTATGCATTGTCACCTTCGACTGTTACACTGCTTGTGCTACCGATCTGTGTTTTGCAGCAAAAATTCCACATACAACCTATTTCAAAGTCCTATTTGGTGCTATCACTAGTCCCCCCCCCCCCCCCGATACACTTCTGATGTCTTAACAATTTTAATAACATAACATGCTACAAAAACTGAGGATCATATGGCGGAGGGTATTTTGATGAACATATGTGTTATCTCCTTTTATTAATAATAATAATAATAATAATAATAATAATAATAATAATAATAATAATAATAATAATAATACAATATTAAAATTAAGTTTGTTTGCTTGTTTGATTAGGATTTTTAACGTAGCTTTAAAAAAATGTCAGTCATATCGATACGATGTCTCCAGTGAGGCAGCTTATAGTGATGTCTAGCACTGGGGCATCATGCCGCAGACATGTAGCATGATGCCCCACCCAGTCACATTATCCTGACACCAGGCCGACCAGTCCTAACAATGCTGAGTGCCAAGCGAGGAAGCTGTTAATACCATTTTTGTAAGTCTTTGGTATGACTGGGCCGGAAGTTTCTAGTTTGGTAATGTATGTAAAACAAAATTTAAGAGATTTGTATATTTCGTATCTTTTTTTGTTGACATGATTTTATACCCGAATGACATAATCATAGAAACTACAGTGCGCTAACGATATTACTGAATAGGTGATACATATAAATATCACATCTGCTATTGAATATCAGGGTATCGAAGTGAAGCGTGCTCTAAATGGTCCAGCAGTCACCGTGTTACTTTTAAAAGCTTTCAATTTGTTCACTCTACATGATGGAATAGACCTTTATAGGTTGCACCAAGAAACCAAATCATAATTATCGAGTCTTAAGTTTAATACTAACGGCGCTGAAATCGGACCTGTTTATAAACACAAACAAGAAAACTCGTACATTAGTATAATACACGTAATACATTATGATCAACTGACTGATTCTGTGCTATGTTTTTCATGATTTTGCGCAGGATATGATAAGCACGTGCAAAACTGTTCTTCTGAGCATTACAAATCTTGTTTTAATAATATAACATTTAGGTACTTATATGCCAGCCTTAAGTATTAATAGTCCACACAGTCAACAAGATTACTTTTGTGTTAGTTGTTCAGGCCAACACCAACCTCGTAGTTGTTGTTGTAGTTGTAGGGTTTAACGCCATTTTTCAGCATAATATAGGCTATACATGACAGCCAGTATTAATGGAGGAGGAAGAACCCGGGAAAGTTCCGGAAAAAATCACCGACCAACGAGAGGCTACCGGCAAGCATTCTCACATACCCACATTGGCTGAGCCCGAGACTCGAACCCACGCAGACAGAGGTGAGATGGCAGTGATCTGTAACGGTGGGCCCTTTAGACCAGTCGGCCACTTGGGGCCCGTCCAATCTCGTAGTTTTCTGGTAAATCGGAGCGTTTGTTATTTAGAAGGATAAATAAACATAGGTAGTGAAGATGGCTGAATATATAGGTATTTCACGAATCAACTATCTGCCCAATATAGTAATCACTTCCCTCTTTCCTTCATTTCTTTCATACTTAGGTGAATTCGTTTGTGAGGCATTTATTGAAAGTCAATGATCTACACTTTTAGAAGGCAAACTGATTTCATACACATATGTTTGGCTTGTTATATCCCAGTTGGTATGTATTTTGGAAAAGCAATCATTCTACAGTAAATGTTTATGCAGAGAAATGAACAATCTTTATTTAAGCTTTCATCTTATACTTTTTATAAGGTTAATGTTCAAACGGCGCATAAAAACAGATCTAGACAAAACAGGTGCACTGTGCTTTAACACTTTCTTTGTGTAGTTGTTTTAAGATGATGTTATTAGTTATGAAAGTATAAAAACGTGAGAGGTGCTTGAAAAATTAGAATACGATAGGAAAAGTGGCTTTAATGTGTTAAATTTGCCAACTTCTTACATCAAAGGGGACACATTCATTTATTTTTGTGGGTAATAAATACTTTTAAACGTTTTACAGTTTATAAATGGCGTCGTCCTGCTAAGTGGATATTTTCACCTGTAAATCATGTCTCCATCAATATTTATGTGGGAAAATGGTAAAACTAAGCAATTCAACCGTACTGCACTCAGGTACAATCTAGTATTTTTACTCTCTCTCTCTCTCTCTCTCTCTCTCTCTCTCTCTCTCTCTCTCTCTCTCTCTCTCTCTCTCTCTCTCTCTCTGATTTGGAATTTTAACGTACCTAAAACAATTGTCCGATGTCTGCACTGAGGCCGTTTATAGTGATGTCTGGCACTGCGACATCATGCAGCAGACATTTAGCATGATGTTCCACCCAGTCATGTTATCATGACATCAGGCCGACCATTCCTAACACTAACTTCTTAATGCTGAGCGCCTAGCGAGGCAACTGCTAGTATCCATTTTATAATTCTTTGGTATGACTCGGTCGTGGTTCGAACTCGCCATGGTCTAACCACTAAGGCCACCTGAGCTAGTGTACTTTCATCGAAACACCTTTATACCTTAATATTTCAGATACATGGTATTAATATCGTAAGAAATGGAGACTGACGCCGCCCTTACTCCCCCACCCCCCAAACAAATCAAGCGAATTTTGGTAACAACGTAACAGCTTGAAGATAACAGCAATGTTTGCATTACGTTTACCACAACAGTATATCATGAATGCTTCTTTTCTGCCTATATTTAAGATATGTTTTCCATTCCGTTTTAATGATCATACACATTTAGCATTAAGGGGTAAAATTTCCGAATATTGATTAATGTCGGCATTCATGTGTACTGGTCACAATTTATGGTAAAAAAAATCAATAAATCTCTTATTACATGTATGCAAGGTCGTTTAATATTATTATTTGAGTTATGGTCGCTCGCTTCATCAGGGGACGCCTTTATTCTTGTTATCCAACAGGGCACTGGTATGTGGACAACAATTCCACTTTGACTTGTTTTAATATGTAACGTTTAGTCCGGTATATGATATTTCTCAAATGCACCATAAGATAATTCGGTGTAAATATTTAATATGTAATAAATATTTTAGTTAGCAAATTTTAGTACCAATATAGTCTGCTACTATCCATTCAGATTAACCACAGCATTGGCTGCGGTTCTTAAATTTGAAATATACTACAATTTTCGCACGTAATTTGATGGCATTTTACTGTTCTATGAAGACGAGTACATCCTATTCTTTCTTTCCTTTTTATCTTCTTGTCTCTTTTTCTAATACACCAAATGCGGCCAATTCTTAAAACTAATTCTGGCAGTCTTCAACCTATCCAGGTTTAAGTTCGCGGAATTATGGTAAGCAACACGTGATTCTATAAACGGTAGACATCTGATGTCAGCCAACAGCCAACTAAGTAGTTTTTAGCCCGTTGTTTATTTTTAAGAATATCAATACATATTATTGTCTTTTATGTTTAGATAAACACGGAGATTTGGGCTTAACCTTGTATGTGCTTCGTTTCTTTATTGTTATTAGTGCTTAAGAAAGCTTGGGATAATACAACTAAATCGTTAGGATTCCTGTTATTGTTTCTCATTTGAATTATAGTAAATACGATCTTCTGTTCCGGCATTGCTCTTTAAACGGCTTTAAGAATGCTATAACTGTATAAAAATGTTCATGCAAGATGAAAGTAAATGTCCTAAGGCGCTGATGTTGTGACTCAACTCCGACTATAACGGTTATGGGGAGAGCTGGTAAGTAACGGTATTAATTGCAAGTGAAGAGATCGATTTGGTATCAATGTATTGAATATTTATACAATACGTTTAATGGTACTGAATTAATTGAAGCCTATAAATATGTATCTGATTGCAATACTTTTGAACACTGTACATGCGTTATTTTAGTCTTAGAACGATTGTTTTAATTTCTGTTTTGTCCACTGAAGGATATATATCTTATATTTGTAATATATAAGTCCATCGCTTGTATGGATGATTAAACTGAGTAGTGATTGTTTGGCCAGAGATACGAGAGAGAGAAAAAAAAACGAAATCTTTTGAGAAGTTTATTAATGTTTATCAGACATTTGATGTGGGTTTAAAAAAAACATATTGACTATGGTTAATGTTATTTGTTTACTACTAGCTCTATACAACTCACCACAAGCCTTTCTAACAAGCATTTGGATTGGATGGAAGAGAGGCAAAAACTAAAACATATTAGTTTAAAATTTCACAATGAAGCTACGTTTGTATAAAACGCCTTTTTATTGTGTTTGGTCAATATTTATTAAATGGTTGAACTATCGTTCTGTGATGTTTTACTTGAGATTCTTCATTATTTTGTATACCTGTTTGTAACCGTATTTCGCTAAGGCCGTTTATACAGTTTGCAATGCTTCACTACTTTATGAGTCATATAAAATATGAAGAAAAATTCCAAAGTATAACTGTTTTAAAATGATGACAACACGGTTCCTTTCTAATAGACCAGCATAAATCTAACCTCACAATGTAATGCTAATAATAACTAATTGTATCAGTTCGTTGTGTGTAGTTCCTAAACAGATTTGAACTTAGAACACCAATGACAAGGGACATTGTCTCTCCCACCTTACCCCTCCATGTTTATTGGGGAGATACAAAGCATTTGAAAAGGACAAATGAAACATAGTGGTACAAGATGCACTAGTAGATAACACACTATGAGATGATTGTTTGACTATCCTACCACCTTAGCCTTATCGTACGGACAGTATTGTCATATTTTCCTTGAACATTTACATTTTTAAAATAAGCTTTTTATTATGTGTTCATGTTACTCATGTAGACATTAACATGTCTGAAGATCTGGTTACCTCAAATAAACTTCAAAAGGGAATTTTCCGTTTAATTCACTTGTGCGCTCATTTATTATCTACCGGTATTATATATAATAAATGTCAATAATTTATGAATAACTTTTTTTCACATCAATAAATTGATTATTATATGACAAATATTTTATAAACATAAAGTCATCGTTTTTTGTAAATAATTCAAACCCAAAACAAATTAACAATTTCATTGTCGTACGCAAACATCGAAAATACATCACACCATCTGCCATCAAAGGCTTAACATTGGAACTAGACCAATTATTACAAGCCTGTAAAAAATTTATTGCCAAATATATTGCTTTCAAGTGGATGTTCATTGACATATTACAGTTTTTATGTCCTTTATCGACTTTAGCCATTACTTGCATCAACATAGACCTAGATGGAAATCCACTAAAAATACGATTTTGTTGGTGTATTGTTTTTTTTTTTAAAACTTTTTTCATTGCTCAAGGATCAACACTGTCCAAACAAAAGTTTACAAGAGAACAATAATTTTATTGTTACATGTTGGATACTGGAGTATCATGATTTAAGAGAATTTAGCAAACAAACCTGTATGAGCTTTTTTCATTTTTCCCTATTTTATACATTGCAAAAATCATTTTAAAAAATCACTAATCCTGCTGACAAAAGTAAATGCCTAATATTACACGATAAGCAAACATTAAACAAATGAAAGCGTTACCAATGTATTTGCATACCACCGTTTAGGTCATTCTCCTTAGTGGTATTAGTTACATGTAACTAATCGTTTACTGCCGTTGCATTCATTAAAAGGAATATTTTGATAAGTACGGTCATATGTTGATTTTATTCCACATTACATATTTTAATAAATTACAGCTTTCCGTGAAAAATAAAAATGAAACACCTATGTTTCACTAACTATCATACTATAAACAAACTTGAGCGCTGATTGCCTGGAGGGTATCATACGAATGAAGAGATGGAGCGATGACGAGATAGGTGGAGCAATTGCCTATCTGAAAGCTTTGCATTTAGTTATTATGTCTAGATGATTATATCAAGAAACACTAAAATGTTAATATAATGAGCAAACGCCTATCCGCCAGCCAAATTAAAATAAACCTCTAAGTAAATAAAGTCGAACATAAAATCCAGCATAATTAATGTTTGTTTCAAATTAGCATTAGGCTCATTTCCCAAAAGTGTGATGTAGCAAGTCTTTAAGGATATCAGAAGTGTTTTAGATGCTTATAATTCTATACAATGTTTTCCTATCTTGTTTGTTAGTAGTAATTATGAGAAAGTATTCCCTTCAGTAGTGACTCTCCAGCTGCAATAGAAATTAATATTCAGGTCGAAATCTAGAAAAAAAACTATTACATTTCACATCAATGACAAGTTAACGTTAGTCCATAGGTTAAACATTAATATGACCTCAAGCAGAATGTCAAAGTTATATCTGTATGTTATATACACCACGAGATTACAACTTATGAGTGACCGACGTTATTTGTTAGAATTTATATATCTTACTTTCGTATACATTTTCTTCGATATGATTGTTAGGATAACTACTTAAATTCAATTGTCCTGAATGATACACGAGTCGTGTATTCTAATAATCTCGTTTACTTTATACTAATCTTGAGATAATATTTTGAATCTATTTGTTTATACGAATCATGTACGCTAGGAATTGATATTGTTATGTTTGTATGAAGTGGTGACACTAAATTGTTAGTTAGCAAATAATGTAGTTAAGACAAGACGTGAACTTTCTTAATTCATTTGTGTAATTAAGATGTGACTTCTCAGCCTACGAATTGATACATTAGCGTTGGAGTAGCTAGGACGTTTTTTTAATTGTCTACCGATTATATACATGTGTCAGACATTAGTCAAGGTAGTGATACATAGTTCAGGCTGTAGAAGCCTATTTGTTAACTGTTTCAAGTGAGGCCAGACCGTGCTATAGATCAACTAATGGGATTAAATAGTCTGTATAGAAATTCATTACCATCCTGTATTGTGTTTGCTAGACTTTATTTCATGAAAGGCCTGGCTGCAACCTAAAAACCATATTAGAAGTTTTTATCCGTTTGAATTACAATATGACTATATATGACGTAGCGAGATAGTAGATAATGTCTATACAAGTATCATGAACCATAAAAAATGTTTCGGCTGCATATTAGTCTCAATTAATAAGGAGACAGCTCAACACAATGCAAAGGAAGACGTAGAAGTAATACCACCCATAATATTGCAAAAAAGTATAAAAAAAAGTACCTATACTAGTCTGGGAGAGAGAGAGAGAGAGAGAGAGAGAGAGAGAGAGAGAGAGAGAGAGAGAGAGAGAGAGAGAGAGAGAGAGATGCAAGGTCTTTCACTATGGACAACTCTTCGACAGAGTCAGACGATTATGTTACATTCAAGAACATTTTGAACACGTTCACAATAAGATGTAAGGATTAAAAATCCACGCAGAACATGCGCCTTGATTTGTTACAGACTGAATGGATAAATGACGGATGAGCTGAAACAGCAGCGACAAACTGAATATCACATACTATTTACTCGCGACCTTTTGTAATCAGTTGTCTACATAGCAATCAGTACACCTACTGTATTAACATTTTTGAAAACTCGGACTATGAGACTACGTGCAACAGTCATAAGATGAGTTTGACCTGACTGGTGCAGGGGCTGCACATCATACTCATACCCTTTAGGAGGGATTGCGAAAGAGACCATTTGTGGATATAATGAAATACAGAAAATGCAAGAAATGCCAGGCCTCCCCAATACGTTCAAAGTTTACCTTCAAGTCATTCGTTTAGATCTCATGCTTGAAGACGTCCATTTTAAATAACGTGCATTGACTCATGTCATTACTACCATGATTCTATTAAGAATAATAATAAGAATTATTTATTTCAGACTTCAAAGTCCGTACATCTAAATTAAAATATAGTTATAAGTAAAAACATTGTTAACATTAAAGTACACACACACACATACATCAATACACACACACACACACACACACATATATATATATATATATGTATATATATATATATATATATATATATATATATATATATATATATATATATATATATATATATATATATATATATATATATATATATATATATATATATATATATCATACCTACAAATATACAGCAACATCTACAACTATTAACTGCTCCATGCATTATTAAGAATACAATTAAATGACACATATAAAGAGTAATATGTTTCATCTACTAATAATAAGATAATTTACATGAATGTCAAATTCCAAAAAGATTGCAATATACAGTTCTTAGTATTAGATATTCTTGTTATCATTGAAAATACATGCTTTCTCATTATTGCATCAGAACTGAATACATTATAACTAACAAACATCTTGTAGGCACTGTTCCACCTTGAAAGACCTAATAGAAAACGAAGACTATTATTATAACCAATAACTAGCTTTCTTTTCATATATTCACTAAAGTGTGTCCATAGAAGAGCGCAATACATGGTGCAGCAATACGATTTGAATAATCTAATTTTGATATTCAATGAACAATTCTTGAATTTACGTAGAAGCTTGTTTGTTAGAGTACACAGAGATCGGTAATGTCTCATCATATCTTCATTACCCGACCGATGTGATTTCACAATATGACCCAAATACGTATAACTATTGATATAAGTAAGAGCATTGCCGTTAAGACGTGCAAGGGGGAGGAGATGGTAATTTGAAAGAAGTTGGCTGAAAGACCGTACATACTGATTGTTTTTGTAGTTTAAATTATATCATTCTCAAATGCGTATTGTTCACATATCTTGAATAATTTCTTTAAACCTGTTATTGAAGGACTTATCAATGACATATCATTAGCAAAACTAAAATTGTTCAGAAATAACACGTTTGGTGGCAAACGTAACCCTACGTAACACCGACTGAGCGTACGATTTAACTCGTCTATATATATATATATATATATATATATATATATATATATATATATATATATATATATATATATATATATATATATATATATATATATATATATATATATATATATATTAAATAACAAAGGTGACCAAATTCCCCCCTGCCGCACCTTATTGGTTACATGGAAAGCGCTGGATATTACACTTCTCCATCTCACACAATACAACTGTTTCCCAGTTAACTAAAGTATGACTGTGTAGACAGGTATTTTAGTATCAATCAATTTTTTAATGAGTATTAAGCGATTGACCCTATCAAATGCCTTGCTAGCGTCTAAAAAAACAGGCGAACATTGGGTTGGCATGTTCTACATAAAAGCTGACAGCTTCCTTAAAGCATATATGCATAAATTTGTTAAATGCTGCTTTTAAAACCGCACCTATTATCAGAGATTGTAACTTCACATCTATGCAGTATGATGCATTCAAATATTTTTGAATTGATAGCGGTAAGAGCTGCAGGTCTGTACCGGTAGTTATATTTATCCGCTATGCTACCAATTTTGCTTTTTAGTAGCGGTATAATTTTAACTTTTTTGAAATCATCTGGAACAAAGTTATGCACAAACATACAATTAAATACAATTATCAATAACACATGAAGTCAGGTATCTGAAAATTTAAAATGTTTTGAACCTGGGTATTTACCACCTTTTTGACTTGTTATTGCAATTTGGATGTCAGATAATGTGATTACATCAAAAAGAGCAGAAGGTGTGTTAAATGCTAAAAGCATATGCTTCTTATTCGATTTATTTTTAACACTATTAAGTAAGTCTTCAAAATGATTTTTCCACATCTTGCATATATTATTCTGACCATGGTTCTCATCAACGTAAATTGGTAGTTTATTGGAAGTTCGCTTGGTATGTTGTTTAACATGCTTCCAGAATTGACGTTGGTCGACATATTCAAATTTTTGTGCTAGCGAGTCTGCTCAGTGTGTTACTTCCTCCTTCTTACATAATCTAAGAGCATACTTAACTTGTGCTCTTGTTTGGCGTATTTGGTTACTGAGATGACCATGATGAGGTTTACCGTTATCACGCCACATAAGGTAAGCCTTTCGTGCTAAATCATGTAAATGTTTGACACAATCATTCCAGCCTGGTATAACCCGGTGACTACGTTTGGAATTTGGATATACTAGTCAAGCTTTACCGGAGTTCGACAAATTTTTTAGTATATCAGTGTATAATTCATTTATCTGTTTCATATGCACCTGATTAGTGCAGCCGTGGTCATTACAGATCGCAACACAATGTGGGATCTCAATCTTGTTTAATAAGAATGCAGAAATCTGAGCATAATTCACTTTTTCGTCAGCAGTAAGGTCTGACCAATTAATGTTGTATTGCAAGTTTAAGAGTTCATTGGGGCATGAATCAAATTTGGGAAGCAATTCAGTCTTGATGGTCATTAAAGTAGGACGATGGTCGGACCCTACTAGGGTGTTAAGTATTCTCATATCACTTATAGCTGAATGAACAGACTGTGTAGAGACACAACGATCCAACCAAGATACTGTATTGTGTGAATCACTGACGTAAGTAAAATTAGTTGTGTGATCTACAATTAGTTTTAAGTCCGATATGATATAACCATATTCGTCACAAAATAGGCGACACTCATCTCCAAAGGAATTGGATTTGAGTGTATTAGCATTCCAATCCCCTACTACATAAGCTTTTAGAGTATTAGCATAATTTTGCCCAAATAATCTACAAATTCCCCAAAAGTTTCCGCAAGATTACAAGGTTAATAGATATTGATAAAAATCAAGGAGGAATCCCCCGTATGGATAGTAATGCCTATTAATCTGGGATAATCGAGATGTTGTACTTAGATAATACTTGCGATAGATCTACGGTAAATTACCCCGACACCTCCGTAAGGTCTACCGGTATGAATATCGTTAGAAGATTTTATCGGCGGTTCCCCTGATCCAAAGATCTCGTTGTGTACGAATGAGAGACAGTCTATCTCACTGTCGAGAAGCCACAATTCTTGTAAGAAACAAATATCTGAAATATCACATAAAGCTCTTACATTTTGTATATTTCTTGTTAATGAACGACAGTTATAATAAGAAATGCGTAACGAATCCATTATATATATTTGAGTATAACGATGGTTCAGTTCCGACTTTGATAGTAGTCTCTAACTAAAGCGTTTCTTGACCACGCATCCACGTTCATCATCGCATTGTGCGTAGGGTTATCACATCTGATTTTGAAGCTGGCATATATGTATTAAGTTTAGCAGCAGAGGAGGTGAACAGACCAGCTTTTTTAGTCGTCAACGATGCTTCCTTCTAGTTAATATTTACTAGGAAGTTCTCAATTTGTCAAATAAACCCTTCTAGTTAATATTTACTAGGAAGTCTTAATTTGTCAAATAAACCCTTCTAATAAATATCAAGAGAAGGGTCCATTTGGTAAAAAAAAAGATGCCATTTAGTTGACGTTCACCTCCTCGGCTGCTAATGCGCTAACTAAATATTTGATCAAGTCCTTAAGATTTCACAAACAAACTAATTTGTAAAACCTCACCTCGTAAATCAATCAGATTATTAGATTGGTCAGTGAGTTTGAAATTAATTCTCGTTAACAAATTATTATGACATCGCATATAGACTAGATTAGTTGGGTCTTCAATAATTAGAAATCCTGGAGGAGCCGTTGGTGCAAATGAATATAAAATATATCCTTGCTGAGCTTGATTTGATTGTTCGAGATTTATTTGATAATTTCCTTCGATAACATCACATACTAAATTGAGCGCAATCACCGTTGAAATATTCACATTGTTCGGAGCAATATGTCTACCGCCGCCTTCTGGATCATTATTATATTTCAGAATATTTTCTGTAGGATTCTTCGATTTTTTCCAATTATCGTGAATTCTTTTGAACCCAATATCAATAGCATCGTCAAGTTGTTTCTTTAGTTTATCCGGATTATATCCAGGGATTTTAAAATCTTTAATCTCCGTTTTATTAATCTTATATAGATCCGCAAACTTATCATGTAAGATTTCTTCATTTAATACTTCTTGAATAATTTTCGAGTGAAATATTTTCATATCGTCGATGATTTTATTACCCGTTTCTACGACGTTGATAAATTCATCCTTGGTGAGAGAGCCGGATTTAATAGATATTAGCAGTCGTGAAAAATCATTATTCATTACTGTGAAATTTCCGTTGATGAGAGGGAGGTAGATTGAATGAAAAACTTTTTTATTTATGAACTTATCGGGGGTATAATCTTGATAATTTTTGACTTCATTGACGGGTTTTATTTTGTTGGTGATATAATCGGATTTTTTAGGTTCGGGTGGAAAATCCTTCGAATTTTCTCGCGAGTTATCCGGTGGTAATTCAGGCCATCCTAACACTGATCTTATAGAACTCTGATAAATATCTACAACGTATCCTTCTGTATTTATCTCGATAGCAGATGATAGTGTTGGTTCATGAACTGTTATAGCGATTTTTGATTCTTTTCCGGTGAGAGATTTTATTCTGCGTTGAAATTCAGCATTGATCTGTTCGATTTGATATGACCCAGTTGGTATAGAAACAACCTGCCAATCTGGTGTTCCGTCTTCACGATTCTTGTTTGCAAATACCAAGGAATTATTTGGTTGTTGACCACCAAATGCTACCGATCTAATATTAGGCCAGCTATGATACACTCGTAGTTTTGCTAATGCGATCTCGCTCACGGGAACGGGGTTTGGAAAATTAACACTAAATTCAGGACGTGTTGAGGTTACTGATATCGTGCTTGTTTTCACCGGTGTTGTATTTGTTACTATTTGTTGAAGTAGTTCTTGCGACGACATTATTATTATTATTCTGCTCTAATTTCAGCATTGTTGATTTATACAATTGAGCCATAGTTGAAAATTCGCTATCTGATATTGTTGTGTCATCCAACGACGATGATATCAACGAGGATAATTGCGAGTAACCGGCAGATGCAATATGATATTTAATTAAATAATCATGTAGTTTACTCTGGCTACACGATGATAGTTTTTTTGTGATCCCAGTTAATATACCAGCAATTGTAGCCACTGCGGAAATAGCGATTGGAACTACGACCGGAGCAATCATTGTAACCGAAGATAGTATTATTCCAGCAGCAGTGATTACTCCTGACACCGAGTACACGGTGATATCAACTGTGGTTATTCTTCGTTTGTATTTTTTGATTTTTATTTGATATTCTTCACAGAGAGAACTGAGTTTAGTTTGAAACTCTTTGACTTGATCATAGCGATACTGATTCGATGATGGAGTCATTTTATTTTAAAAGCGTTAGCATTTTCAATTACGAAATTCAAAATTGCAAAGTAATTTTTAAGGATTTTATTTTCAATTTAATTGTTTACTTAAATCCACTACGAATTCTACGTACCACGTTACTGAAACCCTGACTAGATTTCTATCTATGGTATTTATTATCGTGAATTGTTCAGTTGTATCCTTGTCGATGATCGTTGATACCGTATTATTGACTCCAGATGAACTCGACGATGATATATTAAACTGATTCGGTGATACTATTGTTAATCGATAAATACCCTTAACTGCTGCGGTTATGTTTAAAATGTTGTTTGTGGGAGTCCATATAAATGATCCGTGTTGAATCGTGTGTACTACGTTGTTGACGATAGATTTATCATGAGGAATTTTTACTTTTTCAACAACGTTTATCATTCTCATTGCATCATCCCTTATTGCGTTGTTGAATGTTTTAAGTTCATCGATGGATTTTTTAATATCGGGAAGTGTTATTTTAATTTTATCAAATGGGCTCCCAATAAACTTGTCCATGAGGTTTTTACGAAACGTCATAAATAGTTTCGTGTGTTTTTCATATTCGGATTGAAGAGTTGCTAGTTCCAATATAGAATCTTTTATTGTGGTGAGTTTTGGTGTGGTTACTGGTGGATTTCCAAAACATTCTAGCAGGGGTTTATCAATTTTGTCAACTATATTTCTTTGTAATGTAGTAAACTGATCAAATACAATTATATGATCATCATACTTATCATTAAGCGATTTTAATGAATTCACCGTGTTATCGTATGTTGTTAATTTATCCGTAATTGTTGAAACAAGTACACCTGGTTTGAGTTTACCCTCATCAGAAAATAACGCGATAGTATCCTCTGCTGCGTCTCGTTGTTTAACCAAAATATCATTAAGAGAGATATTACTACTTTTCAATTTACCCTGACGATCTTGAAATACAACTATTTCACCAGGATCAACATTTGCTAGGTTTAATATTTCGGATATTTCATCTTCGATTAGTTTTTTAATATCCTTGTTATCAACGGTTTCAACTTCACTATCAGGTTTTTTCAGCGATGATAAAGATCGTCCCCAAATATCAATCATTATTATAGAAATATTTTCATCGTTTAAATCCGATGGATTTTCAATCTAAAGATTTTTAATCTAAAATTCTTTCAGAATTTTTTAAAGAGATTTGCCGCTAGTATACTCATTTACTACTATATGAGGTGGTTTCGAAAATCTTTTGGATATAGCATCAAGTACGTTTAATACTTCATTACCACATATTGGTGGATCAAGCATTGTTTGTGTTGGTAACGTAGAATACCAAGTCTTCATTGGAAAATCTTTTATATAACGCATAAATTCTTTCGGCGGCGCTAATCCATATGAGTCAAAATAAATAATCCCACGTGGATCAATCGCGTATGCAACCCAGTGAGTTCCAGGTCCGGAGCTGTTATCTAAATTAATAATACCGGTTTCAACATCATTTGGTTGTGCCGGTAACTGATCTCTCATAAAAACCCCTCTGAAATTTTTTATTTTTAATTTTTTAGCGGTATCAATTAAATCAAAATTGGACATAGGAACTATATCGTTCCTGGAATTCGAAGACCCTTTCCGCTGTACCATGAACTCGGGGTTCCTGGTAGTCTTAGACCCTTTCCTTTTTTTTTATACCCCTTTGCAGTTGCCTTTTTCAACGCCATTCCTGCCGCGGTACCAATGGCTCCTAACGCTGCTGCCTTCGCTACCGCTGGGGCTGCTGCGGCAATCAACCCTGGAATCAACCCTAACAACGGGAATATACCACCAGTCTTTTCCATGTTTTTAATCGCGCTCGTAGAAAGAGTAATCTGAACTCCTTTTTTTTCTTTCAGCGCTTTATTAAAATGATTAGTTTGAGTTTTCGTCAGCGATAGTTTATTCCCTCCGCCATTCATTTGATTAGGTTTCAGCGTTATTGTGGTTCCACATTGCTTAGCTGATTTGGATTGTAATTTTTTTATTTGACCAGGTGTCAACGTAACATTGATATTACTATACGAAATTATACAAAATAGATTGATTCTAAATCGCAAGCGATTCAATGGCGAAATTGCACAGCAATTTCCAATCCAAAGGATTTTCAATTAAAGATTTTCTACTGGTGCATCTACCAGTCTCATTCGTCCACCAACACCCTCGAGTATCATTGATTTATCACTGAGAATAACAGCAACCGCTCTATAATTAGCAATACCAACAGGACGGGTTACACGAGCTCGGAAGTGTATATCAACGACGGACTGTCTCATCAAGTCAAGATGTTCCAACGAAAAGTAATAAATCGGATACAGACTTTTAAAATCCAACTGTGATATTTGTAGACCAGTATCGACATTTTGATCGCGTCCCATATACGACAGCAACCGATGATAAACTCGTGCAATATGATTATTTCCATAATCAAGTTGTATATCCTCTGATGGTTCTTGCTGTCCGTTTATTCTCAGCGAGACTTCACTACACCCAATTTGATCAAATATCATGTGGGAACGTTCTTGATTGTTTAATCGCGCAGTATTCTGTAGCGCAATAAAAATATGCCTTGGAGCTGTAATACCCTGTTTTGATGCTAGATGCCATGTAAGTGTACCATCAATATTAGAATCCATGGTATCTGTGGACGTTGACAACCAACTTAATAATCTCTTTCCCCCTTGATCCATAAATGATAGTAACCGTGGTTCTATTGACAACGATGGAGTCAACACTGGCATCCACAGTGATAGTTTTGATAAAATGACTTTACCAGCGGCAACGCCAGCAGCGCGCCAGATTGCATAATTATCAGTACCTCTTCGTACTAGTGCTATAGTATGCTTTACTCCATAGATAACTTTTCTGACGTTTCTACAAAATCCAAATATGTGATGGAGCGGAATCGCATATGAAAACCGTCGACGCTCTCCTTGCAACGTTGCTACTCTTGTTGCAAACCCTAAATTGAAATTATTATTAACACCTCCGAGAATATCAAAGGCAGCACCTGGTCTATCTCTATGTTCAGGGGTATCAGGTTGTGCATCTGCAGTAGCTGCTGGAGTATGTATTTTAATATGCTGAATGTGATCAGCGTTATCAGTAATATCCTTCGTGAACATCATAGACGGACCCGCTGATCTAGTATAGTCATCAGAGTATCTCGCTAACCCGATTATTCCCGTAGCAACATCAACCTCGCGTTCAATAGATTCGATTTCTTTTCCATCAATGAGATATCTAGCACTTTCAAATAATGCCATGATGCCATTGTTAACAAAACCAACTCGGACAGTTGGGTTATCTGCATATGGAGTATTAGCTACAACATCTGTTACAAGTTCACCTTCGACTTCAATAAAGGCTTCCGCGGGTAAAAAGTATTTACTTGTATCATGAACTTGAAGTTCAATTCTCCCGCGAAGATTAGGTTGCACTGCGTGATAAGCAAAAAATTGATAATCACGTACAGATTCATCTTTAAGTATTGGGGCTTCCATGTCAAATGCAACATCAGGGTTCTGTTTGAACATTTTTTATTATATACCCGTTGGTCTAAATCAAAAATTACAAAGTAATTTAAAAAATTCTGAAAGTAATTTAAAAAATTCTGAAGGAATTTTGAATTGAAAACCCCAGGAATTCATTTAGAGAAAATCGATTTTCATGAAATTATGTCGACGGATTAGCCAAAAAACAATACAAAATCAATAAAAAAAACATCGAAAATTCGATGAAACAACATATTTTTAGCCTCACAGGATAAAAAATCTGATCAAAATCGATTTTCTCTAAATGAATTCCTGGGGTTTTCATCCTCGATTTTCATGAAATTTTGTCGATGAATTGCATAAAAACACTAGAAAAATGAGTAAAAACACTAGAAAAATGAGTAAAAAAAGTAAAAAATCTAACAAAATTAGCAAATTATAAATATTTTACAATATAAAAGTAATTTTCAAAATTCTAAAGAATTTTTAAACCAATTATTTAGTTGGGTGTATTTTAATAATGATGATGAAAATATCTGATAATGAAGATAACGTAAGTAGAATCACAAGTGATTCTGATACAAGTGATTCTGACACAAATATTTCTAATGCTAGCATTTCTACAATAACCATAACAACTGAGCATCCTATTCAAATAAATAGAATCACAAGTGATTCTGACACAAATATTTCTAATGCTAGCATTTCTACAATAACTATAATAATTGGAAATCCTGTTCAAATAAATATTTCTAACGTTTCCGGCGAATCTTCTTAAAACCACTTCCCGAAAGCCCACTTCCTGCTATCATATTTGCTGTTATATTATCCTGGGCGTTAGTCATTAACGACTGTAGTTTTTTATCCACGGCGTTATTTATTATTTTACTAACCTGTGTAGGCATTACTGCAGTAGATGGCAGTGAAGTCATTCTAGAAATGCTAGCATTAGAAACACTAGTGTTTCTGGGGTTTGATTGGAAATTCGAAGAATTTCGTCGTCGAACTAGCGCTGTTAGTTTATCCCGAGCGGCTGAAAATGCCTTACTAGCAAGATCACCAACAGTGTTAATACCCTTATCTCGGATAACATCAATTGCTTTCATTGCTGCCTGTTTTGCAAATGGAGCCACTTTTGGAGCCATTCTTGAAAATAATCCCATTATAGTATTACCGAGACCATCTCCATAGTATACTCGGTATTTTGGCAATCGTGAGTTTACCACGTAGACACTAGTTGGTTTATCATGGTTGTAGTGTATGATCATTCTCTATATACAGAATCATTTTTGATTCTACAAATGCTAAAGCATTTCCAAATGCTAGTGTTTTTCCAAATGCTTTAGCATTTCCAAATTGATATTTATCTAATCGTGGTGACATTAGTCACTGTGGTAACCGTAAAAATCCGCAGGATTTTCGGCTAACTCTTCAATGAAATCTCTATATGTTGCAATATCCATGATACCACCTTGAAATAACCGCCTACAGATATCAGCAGCTTCATTGATTATTTCTGGTGAGTTATTTCCGGCTCGTTTTCCTCCTACAAGTATTTCTAATCGTGCTATATCGCCGAGAATATTGCCGGGACATGTTACATTAGAGTTTCCAACTAAACCACTACCCTTTTTTTTAGTTGTACCAGTTGCACCCTTCAGAGTTTTCAACTTTGGAGTTTTCAACTCTGGAGTTTTACTCTGGGAATCAGCCTCTGCCATTATTTGTATTTCATCAGGGATTGGGTCTGCTGTGTATACTGGTGGTGGTACTGTGATCCCCTTTACCATAGCTATAAATTGGTCATAATCAGATCTTATTTTTTTGTTGATTTTATTTTCCCCGCGGTTTGCTAAAAACACCTTATTTGCCCAAAGGAGTTTACTGTTTATAAAATCTTTAGACGTGTCGTCTATTAAATACTCATTTCTCTTATCTTTTTTAATGTTGTCGTTGGTAAATTTAGCTAAACCATCGAGTGTTGGGATACTTCTGATTTTTTTTAACGCATCAACTGTAAATATATTTTCAGGATTATAGTCCCCCCTTGGAACAGCTTCTTGTTGTTCTTCCTGAAATTCTTCAGGTTCAGGTGGAAATGCTTGCATTTCTAGTGAGGAAATATCAACATCACCTAATCGTTCAATTTCTTCCTGAAGTTCTCGTTGTTGTTCTTCTTGTCGTCTTGCAGTAGTTATTATATCACCAGGAAGTGTTTTTAATGATTTTTTCGTTTGTTTAGTTCGTTTTGATATTTTCTCTAACACAGGGAGAAAGGACTCTTTTTGCGCGCTTTCTTGTTTAGAAATTGCTGTTTTCACACCCTCAGTTGCACTAACAATAGGTTTGAAGAGTTGTTCTGTATCCTCTGTGAAGTCAGTCTGAAATAATTGCCGCTGTTGAAGTTTTTCACGGATTCTATCACGAAGTGGTAATATTTTCTTAAGAGCTTCAAGTCGTTCCTTTACGTTTCGTGTGGTTAATGATTCTCCTACCATTATTGAAAGAGTATTACTATTTTCAAATGCAAATCATTTCGAAAGAAATCACTAACTAAAAAATGCAAATCATTTTAATACTTCCTTGTTGTTACACACATAATTTTACTTCCTCATACCGTATCGGTTATACAAACAAAGGAGGCTCTCTACGCGTGGGCTCATCACCTTCAGAGTTTTCCATTAATGTTTTTAATTGTCTCACTTTACAATTAATAAGTCTCTTTTGTTCATATTCTAATCCTAATTGCTTTCGAACACGTTCAACGATGCTACATAATGGTACGAAGACATTAACATCTTCAGTATTGACTAAACTTTCACGTATAAACTTTTGGATATTCTTAATTAAAAAATATTTTTTAGATAGGACATATTTTCCGGTCTGTTCTGCAAATTGTATATCCTCGAAATTGGTCATAATTTGATTACAATCCAAACCTGAACATAATTTTACATTTTCATCCTTCAACTTGTTGATTTCAATAATAATCAATTTGAGATTTTCAATATTCATATATATATAAAAATATATTTGTTTAAATGCAAAGTATTTCAAATACAAAGTATTTTCAAAATGAATTCTGGATACACTAAGGTGTTGATCATCTTAGTATACCCAGAAGCTTAATGCGATTATAGATGATTATGATTATATATAATGAATGACGACGGCACATTCACCGTTTTGAACCCCCTTGGTGTTTTATACATCAAGCAGCGCTCAACGGTTACAACCGACAAACACATAACAATAGATTATAGGTGAACAATGAATGAATTGATTTCAATGACAATGACGACGGCACAACAATAGATTATAGGTGAACAATGAATGAATTGATTTCAATGACAATGACGACGGTACAACAATAGATTATAGGTGAACAATGACAATGGATGACGACGGCACAATACACATAAGACGGTACAACAATAGATTATAGGTGAACAATGACAATGGATGACGCGGGCTATTCTACATTCAAGTGTAAACAAAACCACAAAATCGAAACTTTGGTTTTGAATGTCAATAATAACGTTCATACCACGTGTGACGGTGTGGTTTTGTTTACACTTGAATTTCGGCTAAATGCCCAATTATAATAAGAACGAATTTGTATATATACACTCATTACGACGAGGTGATATAAAATAGGTGTAGTGATTGTAATTATTTGTTTGTTTATTAGCGATCACTGACAACGTTGAAAACACGCATAATACTTGAAACAGACATTAAAAAAAATGTTTAAATACAACGTGGTTATAAAACAGTTCTGTTAATACTTGAAAAAAGACAAAATTGATTGTGTTTTGTTCAGATTTATTTAATTATAACAGCCAATCAAAAATCGAAGATTTTCCAACACTAGCGTTTCCGTGTTTAAGATCCGTAACTCTGTCATTGGTGGAAATCCTATGGATTTCACACGCGTTATACCTAACGGAGTTATCTCCCTACATAAGAAAACTGAATTTTGTTTTTAAAACGTTTTGAAAAAGCCGTCTTATAAATTCCCTCTGCTACTTTTTGTACCGAGGGGGGGGGGAAATATCGAAATACCTACCAGCTTCTGTCATTGATTGAAATACCATCTCCGTGTCAGTATTAAACGATCTTACAGGTCTAGCAATTTTCGGGTATTTCCCAGTTCTTCCTCGTTTTGTGTTTTCACATTGAGAAATAGCTTGAAGGTTGTTCAATTTGTTATTCTTGGGATTAGAATCAATATGATCAATAACAAAACCATCCTTGATTAATCCATTATGCACTTCATAAACGAAACGGTGATTGAGATACATTTTCCCTCCAGCATTAAACATCAAATACCCCATACCATTATCCCGCCCAACAGATTTCCTATTTTTACTGTGTCTAACAACACCATCACTAGAAGCTTCGTAATTTTTAATAACAGGATGTCTTTGAAATTCTTGGCTCATTTATATATAATATATCTATTTGTCTAATTCGTTAATTGGCTGAATTATAACATTAACAAATCTTTTTATATAGTCATCCGTAGTTTTTATGATTTTGCCATTGACGTCGTCAGGATTTTTGATTCTTCGCTTGTCATAATAACGTTTTAACTCTCTATAACGCTTACCCCCGCAATTAATGCATAACTGCGACTTGCCTCTTACACCTACCCCACAATGCAAGCATGGTAGAGGTCCCTCCGAACCGTTTCTCACACTCTGCATATGATACCCACAGAATTCATTTCTACATGATTTGTTACACGGAGTCTTTGATCCAATCATAAGCCATTTGCAATGATTCATTATATAAAATTTTCTTATTTAAATACTTGTTTTAATTATAATATGAAGGAGTTCAAGAGATTATCGAAAATTAAGCCTTGGAAAAATGTTAGATTTAATCTCGATAGAATCTCTGATATACCTAAAAGTCTAGTAGATGATAAACCACTATTGAGTAAAATCAGCGACTGTTTTAATGAGTTTAAGCGTGATGGAGCATCTCATACGTGGTCGACATTTCGAATTATTGATGAAGATGTCAATATACCCATAATTGATGCTACTATGAATGATATAAGAGCAGCTGTGATACTTTCACACCTTGGTGAAATTGCAAAGCAATTTCTACGGAGGTATTTTTTTAGAATAAAATTCATTATCGAAGAGGAAGGTGAATGGATTATCAGAGATAAATTTGACCCAATCCTTAAGGATAAAAAAACTGTTATTGTGAGTAGAGATTCCAAACCAGGAATTCTAACTGGAATTGACAAACCATACTATGAGAAATCTTACCCTGTAACACCAGTTGTGTATGGGTTATATCCAATAAATAATAATCCTAATATTACAAAATTAGCTCCAATGTTTTCATCATCAGTGGCTTTGCCACTTAATTGTGTAGCAACACGGTTAATAGAACACTTCAAAAATGCATCCCGGGGAAATAAATTAACTGATCTACGAAGAAAAAAAATAACCGAATGGGAATTGACAGTGAATCAACATGGAGCAAGGATTTCCGATATAGCTAAATTAGAAGCATTATTAAAATTTCCAATATCGGTAGCGACAATAACCGGAGAAGTATTATACGAACCAAAATATCAATCGCGAGGAGCTCCAATTGAAATTATTGATCATAACAAACACGCGTGGACACCCGCGGTAAATATATTTCCACGAGAAAGAACTGTTCGATATATCCCTAAAGAATTTTCTAGGGATGATTTCTATGAAGAGAAATTATTTGATGCTATTCACACATTAACCAAAGACGACCCTGTGTCAGTATGGTTAATCAGGAGTAATGAGGATCCGGAAATAGGATTTGATCAGTTTGTAAAACCAAATGGTGAATTATATCGAACAGAAGAATTAGATACTAGAATGAGAAAAATCGCTAATGAGTATTTAGAAGGAAACACTAGTGTTTCTACTGTAGAAAAACTACTTACGGATAGCTTCACAATTCCATCAGTGGTAGCTCACTTCGCACGAGAAAAGAATTCATGGCGTCCAACACGAAGTGATTTTCTGGAGGATGTGAAGTTGAGTTGCGTCGAATTTGGTCATGGAGGATTGTGGAATACGAAATACTCACGTGATGGTATGATTTCAATTGATATATCCGCGTGTTATCCTGGAAGTTTTCTCGGGTATGGAGAATGCTCTGAATATTTTAAACGCTTTGGACATCCCACACATGAAATGACTCGTGTTGCGATTAATGGTCCATTGCCTGATTTTGATTTAACCGGGTTCGCTCGTGTGATATCATTCGAATTAGCTACAGGGTTACATCCGTGTAGTTATCTTTGGCTTGGTAGACATATGTATGAAAAAGCGTGGATGCCAATTGTGCTATTGCGGTATATGATCGATTGTGGAATGCTAATATCGTTAATTGTCAGTGAAGCGATTATTTGTTATAACGCTCAGAAAGATGTTTGGTTACCAAAACCCGATCTCGAAAAAATAATTAACGAACAACGAAAACAATTTCTAGATGGAAATTCGAAGAATTTCAGCGAGGAACAAATCATAGATTGGTCTAAGAAATTATTCGAAGGTAGTAATAGAGAGGCTAAAGATCTCGGACGAAAAATAATCGGTAAATTTACTCAAGGTGGAAGATTTGATAATGCAAAATACTCTTCGAGATTAATCATAGACGATGAAGAATACAATTTCATAATATCTGATTTAATAAAAAAAGGGAAATTTGTAACCCGTAAGAACGCTTTTCTATCAGGGGAATTAGATGAGGAAGCTTACAAATCTGCGAGCGGAACTAATAATGTTTGGGTAGATGATGTCCTTCGAAATGGTAAGAAACTAGGTACGGTTGTTACCTACTGTGATGGAAAAAGTTGTCAATACACACAATTGAGAAGTTCTATGTTAGCCTATTCTTGTATTAATCTATTCTCGATGATAAATAGATTTCCTAATACCGCGGTTAGAGTAGCTACTGATTCGATGTATATCCATGAGAAATACAAATCAGATGTAGCTAAATTCACAGATCCTAAGGAAGCGTGGGGGAATTGGAGGTTTAAAAAAGAAACACTACATGAGTATTGTAAATCCGCAGACGTTGCTATGGATGATAAATACTTGAAAAGTAACCATAATATCTCAGAGATTCAATCAGAATTTTCTACTGCACCGCCCGTATCAGATCCGATTTGTAGATACAAGACAGTTTATTTAAACGGCTGTGGTGGATCAGGAAAGACAACTCGTGCAATCGAATTATTCCGTAGAAACGCTAGCGTTTCTAACATGATTATGTTAACACCAACTCACAGACTCGCCAGAGAGATGATAGCGCGGGGGGTAAAAGCCTGTACTTATCACAGCTTCTTTCGATGGAAAGGCGATACATGGACTCCTGATCGAATGGGCGATAAATTTATTCCTGAAATAATAATCTGGGATGAAATATGCACGGTATCATTGACAGTATTACAGATATTTCTTGAATGGTTGTTATTGAAAAATACAAAAGTCGTCATGTGCGGGGATCACGGCCAACCGCAGCCATTTGTTGGTGGATCTCCACATGAATGGTTAAAAGGATTTGTAGATTATTATGAAGAGATTAATACCGACCATAGATCACTTGATGAACAATTACGAGAATTCAAAGCGCTAATTAGATTACAACCGGATAAAATCCAATGTGAAATAGCGCGTGAAATAATTTCAGAAACTCCCATGAATGATTTTTGGGAAATGTGGAAGCCAAATGATTTAATAATCGCGAGTAGAAAATAGTCAGAGACGCACTTCAGATGAAGTTGTTTGCGCTACATAAAGAAAAATTTGCAACGCTTCCAGTACCACTCTGTTATAGACCTAAGGATACACGAAAGCAGAATATCGACGTTGACATTCCTGGACAACAACAAAAGCAGAATTTAGTATTAAATGATATTGTGTTGGTTGATATCAGCGTCGTTAAAGATGCATTAGGTGCTGATAAATCCCCATGGACGTTAGGTTATGCAGCAACAATACACTCTTCACAGGGATTGACTATATCCGATACAACTCTTTGGATAGTAGATAATCATATTGAGTGGTCAAATTTAGTTTATCTCGCAGTATCCAGAGTACGGCGAATAAACCAACTTCGAAGAATTGTTGTTGACGATAATGACAATACAATAAGTAATATACACACCGATGATAATATAATCAGAAAAAAACTCTCTGGTTATAAACAACAGGATAAAAAAAATAAAAGAGAATTTGACATTGATGCTGAATTAATTAAGACACTAAAGCAGCAACAGAACAATCACTGCGCGAGTTGTAATTGTATAATGAGTTGGAATTGGTCGGATAAAGATCCTCGCCAATTTACCGTAGATAGAAAAGATAACAATCTCGGTCATGTCAGAAACAATGTGATGTTGACCTGTCTTGAGTGTAATAGACGCCGGGGTGACAGCACCCTGGGTGCTAATTAAGACCACGCGGTGGTAATTGAGTATCCTCGGGAATCACTTGTAATTGTTCGCGTGTAAATCCTCGCTGAGGAGCAGTTGAATCCAGTTTATAGACTGGAGGTCTACCAGTTGATCGTGTTATGCCGGATATTTTATGCGTAGTGACGCTCCAAATAGGATCAGTAGCTCTTTTTTTACCACCCTCAAGCTCTCCTGGTTCGTATAAGTACCTTACAATGACATTACTACCAAGAATTGGTTCTTTGAAATCTTTTTGTGAAATTCCTTGGATTTCCATTTTGATAGACGCCTTCTTAATAGCGTTGACAGGTTTCATATTAATTGTTCTAGTAATCTCATTATTGATTGCGGTAATCACAGCTGGTAATCTCTTGACCCATTCACGGGATCGTTTATCCTGGATGAATTCTTTTGCGTATTGATATCCGAATAACCGCTCAGCAAGGGTTTTATTAAACCGTTCAACAATTGCCTGATCGCGATGTAGCGCAGTGTGTCCTCGTCTGATGGCGACATTATGATGTTTCATCGTAGATGTAACAACACCTTGAAATTCCTTGCCAGGATCAACTTGTAACAGATTTGGCCAGCGCAGAGGACCTCGTCGATAAATTTTTTCAAATGCAGAAGCTACTTCAGTAGATGATTTTGTTTTTAACGGTTCTGCTTCTTTGTATCGACTTGCAATATCAACTAACGTTAACGCGTATTTGTAACCGTTGTCATGCGGCAGAAATAGTATATCAGCTTGATGAACTTCATTAGGTGTTGTAACATCAAAATGCGAATAGTTAATTTGTTTAGGCGCTGGTAGATAAATTTGCCATATTGCCTGTTTAGATAACCAGTTTGCCGCTGTAGTTTTTTTCACCTTTGATGCATTAGCTAGTTTATTGATTGCTGCGTAACCTCTCCAGTATCCTCTCGGAGAATAATAAATAGATTCCATATTAAAATGCTAGCATTTTCAATTACCAGCACCTAACATCAATTTACCCTTCATAGCAGATTTTACCAACCAAGAAGCCAACTTTTCTTTGAAGGATTTATCAGGAATAGCATTTAACGCATGAATTAATTTTACATCTGCGAGATGTCTGTGTTGAAGATTGCTGCTTTTATAAGCGACATCATGAGCATGACACACCTTATCAATAGCGTTTATTGGATATTCGCCGGGTCGGGGCTGATTTTGATCATCAAGTCTGATATCTAATCGTGTTCCCGGTCCACAGTAGCTATATCCTGGAAGGTGCTTTTCTCCTGGATACTTTGCCCACGGTGTTCCTGGGAGTTTTGTCAATTTGGCTGCAATATCACCTCCTCGTTTTTTTTTAAAGGTTTCGTGGAAGTAAATCTAAATTTTTTCGTACTACATTGTACGCATTTACCAGAAAGCGCTGATCGATTATTTTTCGTTGTAATCGTCGTCAAGTCATTTGTGCCAGTACGCGTCCTACACTTCACACAATATAGATCCATAATTTATATATAACAGTTATGAATGTAATTGATTATTCAGCTACTCGACGACGGGAACCTATTAGACACCATGCAATGTTACCAAATTCTATTCGCGCGATTATCATCGGACCATCTGGAAGTGGTAAAACACAATTGCTACTTAATTTGATAACGAGATGGATGAAGTGGGATAAATTGTACATGATTGCTCCGAGTGTAGACGATCAACGATGTTATGAAGTATTAAAGGATTTTCATGATGCCGCGCAAGAAATTAACGGCGACCGATGTGATTTCACAATATGACCCAAATACGTATAACTATTGATATAAGTAAGAGCATTGCCGTTAAGACGTGCAAGGGGGAGGAGATGGTAATTTGAAAGAAGTTGGCTGAAAGACCGTACATACTGATTGTTTTTGTAGTTTAAATTATATCATTCTCAAATGCGTATTGTTCACATATCTTGAATAATTTCTTTAAACCTGTTATTGAAGGACTTATCAATGACATATCATTAGCAAAACTAAAATTGTTCAGAAATAACACGTTTGGTGGCAAACGTAACCCTACGTAACACCGACTGAGCGTACGATTTAACTCGTCTATATATATATATATATATATATATATATATATATATATATATATATATATATATATATATATATATATATATATATATATATATATATATATATTAAATAACAAAGGTGACCAAATTCCCCCCTGCCGCACCTTATTGGTTACATGGAAAGCGCTGGATATTACACTTCTCCATCTCACACAATACAACTGTTTCCCAGTTAACTAAAGTATGACTGTGTAGACAGGTATTTTAGTATCAATCAATTTTTTAATGAGTATTAAGCGATTGACCCTATCAAATGCCTTGCTAGCGTCTAAAAAAACAGGCGAACATTGGGTTGGCATGTTCTACATAAAAGCTGACAGCTTCCTTAAAGCATATATGCATAAATTTGTTAAATGCTGCTTTTAAAACCGCACCTATTATCAGAGATTGTAACTTCACATCTATGCAGTATGATGCATTCAAATATTTTTGAATTGATAGCGGTAAGAGCTGCAGGTCTGTACCGGTAGTTATATTTATCCGCTATGCTACCAATTTTGCTTTTTAGTAGCGGTATAATTTTAACTTTTTTGAAATCATCTGGAACAAAGTTATGCACAAACATACAATTAAATACAATTATCAATAACACATGAAGTCAGGTATCTGAAAATTTAAAATGTTTTGAACCTGGGTATTTACCACCTTTTTGACTTGTTATTGCAATTTGGATGTCAGATAATGTGATTACATCAAAAAGAGCAGAAGGTGTGTTAAATGCTAAAAGCATATGCTTCTTATTCGATTTATTTTTAACACTATTAAGTAAGTCTTCAAAATGATTTTTCCACATCTTGCATATATTATTCTGACCATGGTTCTCATCAACGTAAATTGGTAGTTTATTGGAAGTTCGCTTGGTATGTTGTTTAACATGCTTCCAGAATTGACGTTGGTCGACATATTCAAATTTTTGTGCTAACGAGTCTGCTCAGTGTGTTACTTCCTCCTTCTTACATAATCTAAGAGCATACTTAACTTGTGCTCTTGTTTGGCGTATTTGGTTACTGAGATGACCATGATGAGGTTTACCGTTATCACGCCACATAAGGTAAGCCTTTCGTGCTAAATCATGTAAATGTTTGACACAATCATTCCAGCCTGGTATAACCCGGTGACTACGTTTGGAATTTGGATATACTAGTCAAGCTTTACCGGAGTTCGACAAATTTTTTAGTATATCAGTGTATAATTCATTTATCTGTTTCATATGCACCTGATTAGTGCAGCCGTGGTCATTACAGATCGCAACACAATGTGGGATCTCAATCTTGTTTAATAAGAATGCAGAAATCTGAGCATAATTCACTTTTTCGTCAGCAGTAAGGTCTGACCAATTAATGTTGTATTGCAAGTTTAAGAGTTCATTGGGGCATGAATCAAATTTGGGAAGCAATTCAGTCTTGATGGTCATTAAAGTAGGACGATGGTCGGACCCTACTAGGGTGTTAAGTATTCTCATATCACTTATAGCTGAATGAACAGACTGTGTAGAGACACAACGATCCAACCAAGATACTGTATTGTGTGAATCACTGACGTAAGTAAAATTAGTTGTGTGATCTACAATTAGTTTTAAGTCCGATATGATATAACCATATTCGTCACAAAATAGGCGACACTCATCTCCAAAGGAATTGGATTTGAGTGTATTAGCATTCCAATCCCCTACTACATAAGCTTTTAGAGTATTAGCATAATTTTGCCCAAATAATCTACAAATTCCCCAAAAGTTTCCGCAAGATTACAAGGTTAATAGATATTGATAAAAATCAAGGAGGAATCCCCCGTATGGATAGTAATGCCTATTAATCTGGGATAATCGAGATGTTGTACTTAGATAATACTTGCGATAGATCTACGGTAAATTACCCCGACACCTCCGTAAGGTCTACCGGTATGAATATCGTTAGAAGATTTTATCGGCGGTTCCCCTGATCCAAAGATCTCGTTGTGTACGAATGAGAGACAGTCTATCTCACTGTCGAGAAGCCACAATTCTTGTAAGAAACAAATATCTGAAATATCACATAAAGCTCTTACATTTTGTATATTTCTTGTTAATGAACGACAGTTATAATAAGAAATGCGTAACGAATCCATTATATATATTTGAGTCCAACGATGGTTCAGTTCCGACTTTGATAGGTGTCTCTAACTAAAGCGTTTCTTGACCACGCATCCACGTTCATCATCGCATTGTGCGTAGGGTTATCACATCTGATTTTGAAGCTGGCATATATGTATTAAGTTTTGTTTTTAGTTCCACGCCTTCTTGAAAACTGGTGTATGGATTGGACATTCGTAAACTTATTAAGCAAGCCGTCGTTGATGCAGATTTATGTGCGATGTTTTATGTGTAAATACTGCCACAGAGGGGGTCATTGTTATGAAGAGATCTTGCAACTTTAGCAAACGTTTTATCGTTTTCCAAATCTTGGTCCTGAGCATTGGTGTCTTCTGAACATGCGACCATTTTTAATGCGGCTGTGCTGTTGTTTAATTCACCATCATCTGATATATTATTATCATCAATTTCTGCAGTTGTATCCAAAAAAGCAGAGAAGATCTTATTTGCGCTAACCCGAATCTCTTGGCTGATTGAATCCGTGCATTGCGCATCTTCGCGTGCGCTACTAGTAACGGTTCTTTCTTTTGAACGACTGGGATCAGGACTATTCCTCGTTGACGTACATGGTTGACATTTTAGCTCATGATTTGTTATACTGTAGCCTCCGATTGTAGATGAATTGTCAGTTAGAACAATGTCAGACGAAACTGTGTTCGAATTGCGCAAAACGTCTCCGCCTGAACTGACTTAAGTATGTCCACCGAATGTTTCACATTTTCTACGTCCTTCCATAAAATTGTCATGCCCACATAATTGTAAGATACCGTTGGCATCTTTGAAAGATCCCAAGCACAAAAACTTGGTATGTCATTTGGGTCTGTGGATAGAATAAAAAAATATATTCAAAATATCTTTCATATTATTTGTAGATTTATCCATACCCTTCCTCTTTATCATTCTCTCGACTGTTTGTACCACTGAGAACAGGGTCCGTTTTGCAGCCTCAATGCCACTGTCACAATATGTGTCCACAGACAGCTTCGCAATATAATCATAAGGCAATGTGTTCGTTTTGTTTTGTACAAAACAAAGAAGTTCATTCACCATTTTTGACGAGCTATCAGCGAACCGCTGTTGTTGGTAATTTGCAGCCAAACTTACAGGGCTTCTCGTCACCCTAGGAAATCTTTTCAGTTCACATTTCGTACAAAGGAATCAATCTCCTTGACACAAATGACCAGCAGAGGTTCCACAATCTTCACAATGCATGTCTAAGTTACAATTTCAATGAATAGGTTTAAATAACAACTAGAATATTTTAAACATTATCACAGCTATTCTACAACAGTGTTGTGGCACTTGGTATTGCATGCATAAAAGATTTTTCAGATACCGTTTTTATTATGATAAAATGTGACATCTGTTTTAACAATTGGAAGCAACATATTCATTGGAAAGAGAGACAGAGACAGACAGGCACAGAGAGAGGAGGGGCGGGGAAGGAATCCGACAACGTTTTCTTGCCACTAATGTTGAATTTATAGTGACCGGCAAGCGACTAGGTTATCAGCATCCTGGGCAAAAGAGTTCGGTCATTCGCTCGATGTCGTGATGAAATATGTCTTGTAGGTTTAAACAGAACGGGTAATTGCATATTTTTACAAACTCGGAAATTATTTCTGGGGCAGGCGATCCTTCAAATGTCATGTTTAATTTTTATTTCATTTTTTTCATTGAATGGATTAAAATGTCAGATATTAAATATGGGGTTTCATGTTGTATCATTCCTACATTCATTGTTCAGATCTCCAATTTTTCCAATTATACATTCAATGTTTTATTTTATGAATTACTCAATCCGGGCACTAACACCGTAGGCATTCTGATTACGAACTGGATAACAATAACCAACCCGTAACACTGACTTTATGTTCCGAAGCGTCACGAAAAGATGAAGTCATAGACACCTTTCAAGATGGATGGATGTCTCAAAGATGGAAGATTGGAATGGTTCCTGCCTTTTTCAAGATGTTAATGTCCTTTTGATTAAAAACAAAATTTTCTTTTTACAGTAAATTAGCCTTAAACAGTAAAATAAACAGAAAAATATATTATATTAGAAATGTATACTATTCAAAGCATCATATCATTAGGAGACCACAGAAAGGACAGACATATATTATCTCTTGGCCACGTAATATTATTTATTCTAGTGCCTCCGAGATATTTATGTCTTAGCCACCGGATATTATTGCAATGACACGACAGAACTTTCGTAGCCAATCGGTATTTTTATCTGATGTGTCTTCTATTCTTCCGTATTAAAGGGTTCGCAGTACATGTAAGGTAGACAAGCACTGTTTATAATGGAAAGGAGACTAATTACTTTTTATTTTATATTTCTCTCCAAATTTTAAAGAGGCAGTTGTTAACATCACATGATTTTTGTTGAACGTGTTTTGCGAAGACAATTTTCTTATTTTGATAGGAGATGACAGTTTAGAAGGTCGTATTATACAGATTTGGACACGATAATGTCAATGCATTTGATATGATCAAGAGTTGTATGCGACATAAATAAGACCATTTCTACTGAAGCTATTTATCCATTAAGACTATAAACACTGGTAAAGGCTCGGTTATGCAGCTAACTTTCAAAGAAAGACCCCATAGCTTGGGTGATTCCTCATCTCCCCTTGCCACAAGTAAGGCATCTTTTGACTATGGATGGTTCTAACAAAGCTGCACTCGATTCAATGAACTTGGTGTACAAAACTGGTGTTAAATATGCTGATACCTACTGTCATACTTCATACTGTGGATTTATGACAATATTAAGTTAATTTAAGTTAAATTTAATGTGCACATTTTCATTTATTCAAGTAAATTTGGAAACCTATTCAAAACAAAGGATTTTAGGTTATCCAAGATGGCTACCAAAGTGGAAAATTTGAAACTGATCTACATCTACCATATTTGAACTTAAGATGATACCAACTCAAACATATTATAGAAGTGTCTTTTTAAAATGTTTTAGAATATGTGCTAGTCATATTTAAGGAGATATATCTATCACTGTTATGAACAAGCTGAAAATCTCAGAATCATGGAGACATATTTAAATACCAGCCTTGTTGGTTCCTTACTCAACACACTCAGCTCCACCTTTTCTGCATCATTCTCTGGCTTTAGTATGTCTGATATACCTGAAGATCAGTGCCACATAGAAAATCCCATTCAGGAATGTCTTGTACAGAGTGAAAATGAAAACAATGGTACAGATGATGATTTGGAGTTATCCAATATGGCTGACATTTATCCAGAATTCCTGAGGGTGAAACATAATAAATACAGTATCACTGTGCATATAGATCCACACAAATTTGAGTTTGTAAAACAGATATTGGATTCAGAACCTTGCATGACTTCATGCAGTTCAAGTGTTCAGAATGGTATTATCTACAGAACACGAGAGAAAAACACTGTGATAGCTACATTGTATAAAACAACATGACTGTGTTTTGCACATACAGGGGCTGAACAGTTTCACATGGTTAGATTATAGTATCTGTAAATGTAGACAGGATGTAAATACCCATGCTAAAGGCAGTTATATGCTGACATCTACACCAGTAATTAGATGTAGTACCAAACATGAAACAGCTCCTAAAGTCTTTGACCTAGGTGACTCAGGCAATAAATTTAACACCCCTGGAAAGTGTCAGGAAATTACATGCTCCATAAATAATGACCACAGCAGTGATGGCTTAAAACTTAGTGATTTCTCCATGTGTGGACATCAAACAACAATTAATATCTTGGAGGCCCAAATTGAAGAATTAAAACTACAGTTACATGCTATTAAGTCAGCACAGGGATGGATTAATAAGCAAGTAAACTCATGTGAAATAGCAATTCAGACAGACTCCCAAATAGCAACAATGTCAGATGCTCAGACACAGACAATCCCAATACCAGCCAAGAGAAAATGTAAAATGCATATAAAAACTGATACCCAAAGTAAACCTGCATTGCAAAAAACAGTACCCCCCTCCAAGTCACGTGTCACACCTGTAACAGCAGAAAGTGTCCACCCATGGCCCTCAGCTCAGACAACTCTGTTACTTGCATCAACAACTGCATTTCCAAGTGCTCAAACAAATGTGTCAACATCAACATCAGCTCGATTAGTTCACACAACTGCAACACCAATTTCAGCACCCCTTCCTCCGCGAGATGTGTCTGATATACAAACCACCAGAGTCCAACTGATGAAATCACAAGCCAGGAAAGAAAGGACTCTAATAATTGGCTCCTCAATACTGAAAACTATAATACCAAGGAGACTTTTTAAAACAGATGTACAGACTCTAAGAGGTGCAAAAATCGACAACATCACGGACAGGATAATGAATTCTGACCTAAGCAAATATAACCAAATTATTTTTTTAGTAGGTGGAAATGATGCCAGTGAGGGAATGTCACTAAATCAAATCAGAACAGATTTTGAAAGTTTACTCTATGCTGCTAGGTACTGCAGTCCAGATACATGTAACATAATGATATCATGACTACCTCCTCGTGTGGACACCAGGGTAAAAGTAATCAATGATCTCATAACTGAACTATGTGAAGACTTCAACATACAGTACATTCCACAATACACATCTTTCTTTTTCAGAACCAGGATGTGAACCTAAGACTCTACGACAGAGACAAAATTCATCTAAGCAGTAAAGGAACCTCTCAATTACTGAGAAGTATTAACATGTTTTCCCCCATTTTCAGGCACTATAATGAAGCGAACTGTCTCTACTGTGGAGAAACTGGGCACATGACACAAGCATGCTGTTATGGCAAACAGATTGAGTGCTTCGGATGCCATAAATATGGACGCAAACAAAGCCTCTGTACATCAATGTATTATACATACTAGGAAGCTGGCCAAGAGGAGAATGTCAATGCTTCATTTACAACAACAAATCTAAATGTACCTAATGAGACTGTTGACTCGAACTTTTTGGTGGACACTATTGTAAATGTAAAAGCTGACAGATTTTCAGGAACTGCATGTGACTTTGAAAATGCTAATAGATATGACCATTTAAATATAGAAATAAGATGTCAGAATGATAAGAGTAGTACGGAGACAATATCATTGAGTGCCCCACTGCATGATGACATACCTATAATTGATATGAAACTAAATTCAAAAGGTTTTAACATAGGTCACATAAATGTACAAGGTATAGTGGAAAAATAGACCAAATTATGTTAATGTGGTTTTATAAGGAAAATAATATGCATATTTTAGGACTCACTGTTACTAAATTAAATGGTAACCAAAATGATAATCTATTTCACTGTCCAGGCTACAATAAATCATTACGCAGGGAGAAAGAAACAGTGGGGTAATCACATGAAATTGAGAGTATCTGGGTGGAAATTTCTCAAAATAATTCAAAATCATTCCTAATTGGTTTCATTTATAGGCCACCTTCCTCCAAAGCAATCTGGAATGACAATTTTTTGAAACAAATGGAAAATGTTCTTGCACAGGAGAAAGAAACATATATACTTGGTGATATAAATAAAGACGTTCTCAATACTCAAATATGGGAAACCTGGATAGAATTTATTGAATCATTAGGCCTAGTGTGGACTGACTTATTTATGGATGTGTCTCTAAGCATGCACCACTGAGAGTACATCGAGTAAAGAATGAAATCCAACCTAATTGGCTTACTACTGAAATACTAGATGCTATGAAAACACGAGAACCAATTCAAGGCTATGGGAAACCATGAAAATTATAAAGTATGGAGAAATAAAATAACAAGTATGATTAAAAAAGCTTAAGAGTCATATTATCAATCATTGCTTGAAAACAAAAAGAGCAACACAAACTCCATTTGGAAAGTCTTCAATGAACTCACTGGAGGAACACACAACAATCAGACAAATAAATTTCACTCACTTCTGGTAAATGACACCATAGTCACTGATGAAACTGACATTGCAAATATTTTCAATGATTTTTTCACCAACATTACCACAAAGTTAAAAGCTCCAGTGATAGAAAACAACTTTAATGAACTGAAAAAGTTCTGCAGCAGCAAAATCTCTTAAGGAAGTATGTTGCTTTATCCTACCAGTATCAAAAAACTTTGTTAAAAATGTCTCAGTGAACTTGATACCATGAAAGCTACAGAACTTGATCAGATTGGTCCACGACTCATTAAATCTTCTGCCTCTGCTATTTTAGATAGCATACCATTCATAATCAATTTAAGTATTGCAATCTCATCTGTCCCCAAAATATGGAAAACTGCAAAAGTAGCTCCTATTCACAAATCTGGATCTAAGAATGATGTTGATAACTACCGACCAATCTCAATACTACCAAACTTGTCAAACTTGATTGAAAAATATGTCCATGACTCGTTCATGTCATATTTTACCAAACACTTGCTGTTACACCCTAATTAATCAGGCTTTAGACCAAAACATTCATGTGAGACTGCCTTGATCTCCCTCACTGATAAATGGCTTCAAGCACTTGACCAAGGTAACAAAATAGGATCTGTATTTGTAGATTTTAGAAAAGCGTTTGACATGGTGGATCATGAAATCCTTTTGAAGAAACTGAAAATCTGACAATGCGATGAAAAAACAGTTAGATGGTTTACTTCATACTTAAGTGAGAGAACACAACATGTTTATATAAATAACGTTCTGTCTGAACCTGAAACAATTAGATATGGAGTACCACAAGGCTCAATTCTAGGTCCGTTACTATTTATTTTATTTATTAATGACCTACCACTTTTACTAAGAGACTCGATATCATCTACAGATCTATATGCAGATGACACAACATTGTCAGACATCCAAAACACAAAGCATGAACTCGAAATTTCATTACAGAATGCATTAAACAAGCTGGAAAACTGGTGCACATGCAATGACATGGTAGTAAACACTGGTAAAACTAAAATATTACTTATCTCAACAAGGAAAAAAAGTAAAAATCTTGATAGCAATGAACTTTGTCTGAAGGATACAAATTTGCAAATGGTCTGTCATGACAGACTACTTGGTGTTCTGGTAGACAATAACCAATCATGGACTGATCATATCAAGCATTTCAGTAAAAAGGTCAATTCAAGTTTATGGCTTCTCAGTAGGATAAGACATTTTCTCCCTGAATGGCACAGAAAACTATTTTATAACAGTTACATACAACCCTATTTAGACTACTGTAATACAGTATGGGGTAATTCGAATGATAAAAACATAGCAAAGCTGGAAAATCTTCAAAAAAGAGCATTTAGGCTAATATCAAACCAGAAAGAAAGCAAAGAAATTTAGCTGGTAAGTTAAAAATATTAACTATTAAAGACCTAATCTGTTTAAGAAAAGCCAATTAATATACAGGATATCCAATAATAGTGCTCCTGAATATTTACAACCCCTATTCCAGTATCGGCTGCCTGGCAATACACCCCACCTACGATCCATGTCTACCAAACAGTATAAAATTTCCAAACCAAATAAGGAATTATTTTTATAAAGTTTCCAATACTTTGGAAATTTGCTCTGGAATAGTATTCCAGTTGAGATTAGAAATGCCAACTCTATTTCCATCTTCCAAACCCAATATATCCAGTTGCTTCTGAGATGCTGCTGAAATAAATAAATTCCTTTGTATGAGGGCCTCAAGGTAGATTAGTTCTTAGCTAATTGTGTTACCCTCTTTAAATAAAGTCATTATAAGTCTAACAAAGAGCTAAAACCTGTTTGTAAACTTTAAGGCAGTCATTGAACCATTTAAAAAATGAAAACGTCATGGATTACAAGAAACTAATTCTACATTTTGTTTGAAATTGAAAAAACAAACACATTTTACCTTATAAACGTTTTATTGGTGAATTCTAACATATCAAATGAGAAAAATATAATCTTCAAAAGTGAAGCTCTAATACACACAATTATTAGCAGCCAATACATAAACATCCAAGACTCGTTATAATAGAGCGTTCATTCATTTCTTTAATTTCTTTTTAAAAGGCGTTTATTTTGTGTTTAATAGAATTACATTTGATAGAAAACAATTGCCTTTAAAGTTTCCTTGTTTTCAATTCCTTTTCTAACTTTCTTGACTTAGAAGTCCGTAGCTTTACGCAACTTGTAGTTTATATCGATGATGCATCTTCAATGTCAATCAGCTGTAACGGCATTGAAATCGTTTCAAACTGAAGATGTTATTTTCAAAATATATCATTGGGGCATGTCAAAAGTCAATAAAATGTAGCGCTTCTGACATATTAAAATGATGACCTTCTGACATTTTAAAATGATGAGCTTCTGGCATTTTAAAAATGTAGGGTTTCTAACATCACAACTTCTAAAGAGTCGCGATCTATAAGTATACAAGCCGACTCCTGAGCATGTCGAGATAAATTATTTTAACTGTTTAGACATTATATTTTACTCCACTTTAGCCGCCAATCTATAAGGTTATTTACGGGCTATTTTGATTCAGTGTTAGTAAATATCAATGTATTAGTGTGAATTTGTAACATGTTATGGCAACCCATAAATAAGTGAATCTTGCCTCAGTCAGTGTGACACGTGAAACTTAACAATTGACGAATGGGCTAGACACCATACTAAATCGCTAGCGTGTGGTGGGTTTAATGTCCCTAGAATGGGGCATGATTGATTTTTAATTAGAATCCATTCTGATACCGATCAGATACATAGGTGAGGCAAGGGGAATTTAGTATCAAAGCGTAGAAAATTGACAGTGAAGATGTTGCAGAGACAATTTTGTGTCATTTATAATTAGTCTAAATACAATGAAGGTTTCAAGAAATCGTTATTAATAAGGGCGGAATAAACAGACTTATTCTAACATCGATGCACTTGTGTTAAATTTCGGTGGTTAGACAAATTAACTCCTGATTGGCTAAGTTGAAAATTAAATGTATGTTTGACAAACGAAATTCAATGTTTTAGGTATTTCCCTCGCAAAAGTAGTTAATCTATATATGCAAGAGGCGACGTCTTAGTTCCGTGAGAATAGCAAGTATTTTCTCATTATAAATTGTCTAAGGGAAGGGTGCTTGGAAGTTTGAGGATACGCAACTTTAAAGGTACAGCTCGATTATGTGATGCAGAAGCGAACGAGTCTAATATGCACAAGGTATTTCCATCATTTGCATGCAAGTTATTCATTGATATCAGTCTAGAATTATTTATTTGAACTTATTCCTTTTCACTATCATGCAATTATTGTGATATCAGTTTAAGACGTCAATTTCGTTTTACCGATAGTCGATGGTGTTAGCGCTAAGAACACCTGCAGGCCGACATTTTAGTCTAGTTGGTGATTTATAGTCCACAGGAGGTCTAGATTATGTAGTAACTCAACTAAATAGCTGTTAGGGAGATGCATTTATATTTTGCACAGTGGTATGTCTATCAATTGTCGGGCTGATAACTGATCCATCCCATGCTTAATTTCTGTTGAATTACCATATGACGATATCTGATATAAGGAGAGAGAGAAAAACGAAAATGGATAGGATGTCTCTTTATTTATTTTGAAAGCTCCTATATCAACCTATACAGTGGCCAAAGGAACGGGACAAACAAATGATGAGAGACAGAGACAGAGACAGGACAACGGTTGATAGCATCGACAGGAAAACAGCCACAAAACCTTCTGGGCAAATGAGATCAATTTCATGACGCACTTTATCTTATCGGTTTAAACAAAACAGCTAATCGCATTTTATTCAACTGGTAATCATGTCTAAGAAATATATCTTCTTCAATGTCATGTTCAACTACATTTTGTTTTAAAGAAAATGATGAAATTGTTATATTTTTTATGAAGGGGTTCGTGTTGTTCTATTCGATATTTCAGCTTAGATCTCCATTTATTCCATCTATAACTTCCATCTTTTCTTTGTTATGTACTCGATCCGGGCAATAACACATGGGTCTAGATGACGAACATCAATCCACCACGTAACACTCAGTAAACAGGATTAATATGGGTGCCATATTATCAGATAATACTTACATTGTATGTAAAGGTTTCTCGTTAACTAGTTTGGGGTAGGGTGCTCCAGCATTATTGAAATTATTACAGAAGACCCACCCTAGCTCGTTTCTGTCAGAAGTTAAAGTAGTGATAGAGAGATGCAAAGCTTTGAGCCCTCAGTCTGCGATGCCGACAGTTTAATTAATAAATACACAAAAAAAGAAATTCAAATAAACAGCAATTTAATTTTATTCACTAGCAGCTAGTCATTTCTCAAATGAATTTTAAATGTACAGCCCTATCACTCGTCTTTCACGCGACAAAGTGACGGCCTATTTCATAATCTGACTTAGTCTGATAGATTTTCCTCCTGTCCTATGTTCCTACTCATCTGTATTATGCTTCTCTGGACTGGTACTCCAATTCCCTCCCGTCCGTATTACTTCTGCCTCCGTTCTTCCTTTTTCTTTGTTTCCCAGAGACTCGGGACAAACTGCACTAGGGTATTTCCCTCTGTCTCGTACAGCTCCTCTGGTCTATAAAAGCTTTCTGATCGAACACACAAGGACATTAGCATACCTTATTCCCATAGCTATCTAACATCACATGAAACAACAATATCATCAGATAAGCCATTACCTTCTTTGGTCTCGCCTTTGTGCACATCGAAATACATATTCTCTCTGATATGTGTGCACGGTTTATATAGATTCTCAATCTTATTATACAGAACAATATCACATGATCAGACGAATTTATGTACATTCCTCTTCTACAAAGTATACACAGATATCCATATATCCATGCACTGATATATCATAACACATCATACTCTTACAACGTATATACAGAATGTCGAATCCCTATTCACTAATGTTTCATACTGCAACCATTATACAAAGTTATAATACAATTCAACATTTGCAAATGGTCACTGAATTGTTCTGAAGCTCCTTGTAATTCCCAGAATAGCAAATTTCCCGCCAATTTCGAATGGCTTCGGAGTAACTTATCTTTCATTACAATTCCCCCAAGGTGGTTTAGCAACTACTGTCGTTTAGTTCTCAAAATAATAAATTTAAGCTTGCAATTCTGATGGTGGCCAGACCTTGCTCAACTCCGTGTGGATGTTGATTCACTCCTAATTCACATAATTGGCAGACACTGCGCACCCCACGGCAGTATGTCAAGATAGGATTTATGGCCGCCAATTGATGTAACTTTGATCCAAACACAGGATTTCATCACTTACCTGTGAACCATATTATGGCCATGTTATGTTAGTGGCTTGACCAAAAAAAGGCGGCAGTCACAAACTCCGATGACCATGTCAAAAAACTGGCTTGACACCTCAATCTTCAAAGAAGTGACCTTTTAACATTTATGACTCGAAATTATTAGCCTCAGGGTCTATCATATATATATATATATATATATATATATATATATATATATATATATATATATATATATATATATATTGCAATCTGGTTATTTCCTTACAATGTGACATTGTCACTAATGTGTCAGCGTATATATGCATGTATGTATCTACGTACGTACGTGCGTATATATGTACGTATGTCTGTCTGTGTGTGTATGTATGTATGTATGTCTGTCTGTGTGTGTATGTATGTATGTATGTATGCATGCATGCATGCATGCATGCATGTATGTATGTATGTATGTATGTATGTATGTATGTATGTATGTATGTATGTATGTATGTATGTATGTATGTATGTATGTGTTGGAGCGGGATTTTTACTGACTGAGTGTCCCGCTTAATTTGGGTTTCGTTATCTAGAGGTAGATTGCCAAGATGTAATTGCCCGGTTCGAGTAAATATAAGTGAAACATATAGATGAAATATATAGAGATCTGAGCAGATATATAGAACAACAACACGAGCCCCCATACAAGTACACAAACAATTTAATCAGTTACGAAAAACAACTATGCGATGTCATTACATTAGGAATATACCGGCTTTTAGAAAACAAAACTTTCTCAAATTACAAAGGAAAGCGCAAATGGATTCAAATAAAATAGTCGATCTGTTTACTGATAGATTAAGTTCATCAGGATCGATTGAACAATCGAAGACAACGTTTTGCATGATTCCATAACCTGTTCTTCGATTCGCTTGACTTCCACTGTTGCTGTTCAAACGCCTGGATCTCCGGATTACACCCTCAACAATCCGTCCGAGGACACGCTCAGAAGATATATGTCGCAGGATTACGTCATAGATTTGTACGCCTCCGGATTACACGTCTCAGATTACACCTTTCAGGATTGCATGTCTCAGATTACACGTCTCAAGACTGCACGTCTCAGGATTGCACATCTCGGGAGTTTTCTTCTCTTCTTTGCTTCAAACGTCCATCCAAAATCAGTTCGTCGGATCCTTGGCCAACAGTTTTTACGAGGGAATTTCTTGCAAATTCCTCAAAGCCTACTCTGGTTTTTCTTGCAGAAACTCTTAGACTGATTACAAATTTTGACGAGGCGATATTAGAACCTAGAAAATCTTGTGTGGGAAACACGCCCATTAACTAGCGTAACCAGTCAGTCAAATCTCTCCTCGGCCCCTTACTCAGTGGCGCCAAAATCGGGGTCAGCTTAACCTGGTAGTTTGATAGTTACAGAGTTTCTGCGATTTTTCAGCTGTGACAGCTTTACCCTGAAAATAATGTTTACTGTGCCCTTAATAGTCCGTCAGGCTGCTGTCCAAACGATTGCTTATTTAAGGATACCATTCTCCCCTCGAAAGAACATTCTGAACATGGTAGTATGCCGACTGATTCGCATCCATTCTTTAGAAATCTAGTTAATGGTTCTCTGGTCTAAACTAATGTATTCTTGTTAGATCGCCAGAAATTTATGTATGTATGTATGTATGCATGCATGTATGTATGTATGTATGTATGTATGTATGTATGTATGTATGTATGTATGTATGTATGTATGTATGTATGTATGTATGTATGTATGTATGTATGTATGTATGTATGTATGTATGTATGTATTGTAATAAATTTGGAGTATGTGTATTTGACAGCATCCCGTTTTTAATTTGTGTGAGTATTTGGTCTTCGGTGCCATAGAAACATTACTAGCCCAAAATAGTTAGACAGTTAGTAGGAGCAAACATCACAGAGCCGAGTGTTAGTGAATTTGAACCATGCTGGAGTGGTTAGTAGTGAATTTGGGTACAAGCCGAATGACTGTCCCTTTCAGTAACATAGTCCATATTAAAATTCCGCGGTGTTTAAAAGTGTTGTGATTGAAATTGCAGTATTTATGGGGGGAATATAATGGAATCAATAAGTTGGAACTTGGTAGGTACCGTTTATGTGTCCATAGTGGAAAATGGACGTATGTATATGAGCGTGATACGCCGGAAATTCTGTGGATTGACTGGCCTAGGGTCGCGCAGTTAAATATTTCCCAGTTAGTAAGGGAATACTAGTGGAATTTCTATGGCATGACGGGCTTGCGGTACGGAAATAGGATTATAATGAAGAAAAACCATGCTAAGGTGCGGTTAATGGACTCTTGGGCAAGTTGTCTCCTCTGGGTCGCCAATTGATTAGAGCAAAGATTATTAGTTATAGCAGACACGTCTTTCTTTCCATTTTACAACGCAAGTTGTATGGAAGTCTTTGGAAATTTGGGGAAAACATATGACTTCCAGCGTGACTCGCGCCAGGGTTTTGACACCGCTCGGTCAAGTGAATACACCTGTGCGTGTAACAGTATGTATGTATGTATGTATGTATGTATGTATGTATGTATGTATGTATGTATGTATGTATGTATGTATGTATGTATGTATGTATGTATGTATGTATGAATGTATGTATGTATGTATGTATGTATGTATGTATGTATGTATGTATGTATGTATGTATGTATGTATGAATGTATGTATGTATGTATGTATGTATGTAGGTATGTAGGTAGGTAGGTAGGTAGGTAGGCGGTTTTTAGAAACGTCGGTATCACAGTAGCTACCTAGTGCCTGTTAAACGTTAACTTCAATAAATGTCAAGACAGAGAATGCAACATAGTAAAATTCCCAACAAAGAAGTAGCGTCAGAAGATAAACGTTCAAAGCAAAGATGTCAAAATTTCGTAAATTGTATATATCATTAACGATACCAGAAAGTAAGGAAGCGTTTCTAAACAAACTTTAAGTCCATGAAGTAGTATACGGTCAATATATTGTATGAAAACCGCATTTCCTAAACTAAGTTCACGATTTACTCGGGTGGTAAATCATAAATTGTCAAAAAAAGCTGATGTATCCAATGGTGGAAGTCGATTCTCTTGATAAGAATGTGTCTCGTTATGTTTTGTGACAGCTGCTACAATCTTAATTGAATCATTTGAACCATCCATTGGGCATGGATGTACGAGAAAGATATGAGGCTCTAATTTCAGTGACTATTTGAGAGACGAGATGTTTGGTAATGTGCTGAAGCAAATGATCCATAATGTAAGTTAAATGAAGAAAATGATAAAATAAGTAAAGAAAATAAAGAGATTTATGGCCAGAGAAGTATCTGTTCCATTTATTTCCTGGATATCATTCTTGAGATGATGATTAATTGATTGAAGCTACCACCTTCATCAGCATGGCAAATTGCACTGTTTTGCAAATGCACTATTGGTAAAATTAAATTGTTGTCAGTCTGACCACTAGCGTTATAACGATGATAACGCGATGATGATGATGATGATGATGATGATGTGTGTGTTTGTGTGTGTGTGTGTGTGTGTGTGTGTGTGTGTGTGTGTGTGTGTGTGTGTGTGTGTGTGTGTGTGTGTGTGTGTGGGATTATCATACTGGATTTTGCAGATACAATTTTTGGACTATATAATACCTAATATATTTCAATCAGAACTCGTAATTTCCTAAGTAATGACTGACATGAAAGATATTTAAGAACATATTCAGAATGCTACGTTCAATTACAAAGTCTGACTATTCAAACTTGTCAAATTTTCTTCACTAGAATTACCATTCATGAAAATGTCTTGTAGAGATCTCGAGTGATGTATTTTGTTATATTCTGTCAATGAAACGCTTTATCTGCATTAAAGGCTAGTGAATCATACTTCAAGCTATAGTCTATTATCAGCAACCTTTTAAGTAGCAAATATTTTAATTTCCTGTATTTAACGTGATTGTTGATTTTCCGTTTGATTTAAATCGATTGTTATTAAAGGAAGTTTAACTATGCGTGCTTTCCTAACGATATTAGCAAACCACTAGGTATCTGTAGCATCAAAACAAAATACTTTACTGATATTTGCGACAGAATTCCTTGCAAATCGTAAAGAAAGCTTTCCGCTTTGGTTAGGTATATCCAAGCAAAACCAGATCGTTAATGGCATTATTAGCAACAGATTTCTCTCCATTTCGACTAATCTAATTGCATCCATTACCCTCTATGTGTGTTGTACTGATCACGTTCCAGCACTGATACTTCTAATTAGTAGCAAAATGATGGTATCAGATTGCAAATTAAGCTGGATTTTGTATCGCAAATACCAGTGTGTTTCCGCCACTTACACAGTTAGATAAATCATTAAGCAATAGGATCATCAGCAACGAGAGAAAAACCCTTACCATGCACGTTCCTTATATACAAAGACGTCTACATCATGTTGTATTTCCGTGGACCAGTGGATGTTGACCTACCTGTAAGCTTTGGCTATTATGCAGTACTGCAGATTGGTGATGTTGAAGCAAATACATTTATGACCATACTTTGTCAGGACCAATGTTTATCAATTTACTGCACAATTATAATACAATATACCTACTGGTGAAATGGTGAAAACATAAATCGAACCCGAAGTCACATGTATAGAAATATGAACTCAAAACTCAAATTAACTTATGTATATTAATCGCAATTTATTATCAGCTTTTTGTAAGAAAAACCACACAAAAGAGCCACAAATTCAACCAAAATAACGAAACAAGCAACAAAAGTAGGCAACCTCCCACAACAACATAAAAACAAATAAAAAAAAACAAAAACAAAATATTTACTAACAGTTGTCAAATTGGGTTAAATACAAAAGTGTAAGGGGTATCTTCGGTGGAAACATAGAATTCAAGTAAAGGGTATCTACAATAGCAGCACATATATTTCAACAATGGAAATACATACACTTTAAGTAACGATTATCTACATTGGCAACACACTCATTCAAATAAATAGTATCTATACAGGAAACACGTGCATCTCAAGTGAAGAATATCTACAGGGGAAGCATACAATTGTCGTATCTATAACTTAAACATATACAATTTAAGTAGAGAGTATATACAATGGAAACAAATACAATTTAAGTAGAGAGCATATACAATGGAAACAAATACAATTTAAGTAGAGAGCATATACAATGGAAACACATACAATTTAAGTAGAGAGCATATACAATGGAAACAAATACAATTTAAGTAGAGAGCATATACAATGGAAACACATACAATTTAAGTAGAGAGCATATACAATGGAAACAAATACAATTTAAGTAGAGAGCATATACAATGGAAACATATACAATTTAAGTAGAGAGTATATACAATGGAAACAAATACAATTTAAGTAGAGAGCATATACAATGGAAACACATACAATTTAACTAGAGAGTATATACAATGCATTCCATTCCATTCATTCAGGCGGTGAACACGGAGCAGGCAGGACCGGGACGGCGAGCTGTCCAGTGAGTGTGGAAATAAGCTACCATTTAGGAGTGCTAAAGAAATAAGAAAAATGCACCCATAGGAGTAGATGTAATGAAGCAGTAGTGTTGAGTAAACTCCACTACAAATAAGTCTTCAAAATTTTCCAGCCACAAGAAGATAGACGACCGTAAAATCTATACCAAGCTGAACAAGAAATGGTGCCACGTGGGGAAACAAGATGGCCGCCGGATTACAAGGCTATCATAGAGCCATCAACATTGGAGGGACCCGATACCACCACTGAAGAGTACTCACGGGGGACTACATTTCGACAACCAAGTGTTCAGCGAAGTAGAAGATAGAAGTTAACCAGTCAGCAGGGATACAGGAGGCCACATGAGACAATTCTGTGGCTTTCACCTACTGCACCCCGACGACGAAGCCTGCGTTTACAATGGTGTTTTCATTTGCCTGAAAATAGGGGACTCATTTGGTTAAGAGTACCCCTCTTTGAATAACTATTCCGTGGCCCTAAAAAGCTGATATGACTTATTTTTGGTACCTCCGACAAAATTCATAACTAAAAACAAACTACCATTGACTACACTACTATATGTCGTTTAGACATTTTAATTTTCTAAATTGTTAGGGACTTAATTTATGTACACTCATGTACTAGATTTTTAGAACAATAGGATGTTAAATAACAATTCTTCAACTTTTATATTTGAGTAATTGCACAGGTGGCTAACACATTATTGGAAGTTAGGTCTGTCCATTAGTAAAACTGGACTAAATTTGAAATAAGTAGGGCTCTTTTGTTTCAGGTGTATGCTGCGTTCGTCGCCTTGCTGTCTGTCTCTTTGCGTGGCCTGTGTGTGCTGCTGTGTCGCCCGCGCCTCCTGGACCTGGACCCTTTCCACCTTTGCTGATTCCGCTCACCAAAATTACTAGCGAAATGAGGAAACATTTCCCCTCGCTACCTTATTTACAACTCGATTGGATGCTAGGGGTGGGTGTGTGTGGGTACTATTCCTACCCACCCCCAATATAGGCTTTCATTTCCCCTGATAGTTACTTTTTAGTAATTCAGGGGAACGCCTTAATTATAGTGCATTTAAGCACTTTAAGGGAGGGATTAACAACCCCTCCCACCTAAATGGGTGCCGACATGGCACCTATAAAAGATATACAAATGCCCCTAGTGGGCGGCTATATCTATAAAAAAACTCATTAAGCAAGCAAGTATATACAATGGAAACACATACAATTAAAGTAGAGAGTATATACAATGGAAACACATACAATTTAAGTAGAGAGTATATACAATGGAAACATATACAATTTAAGTAGAGAGCGTATACAATGGAAACACATACAATTAAAGTAATGAGTATCAAGAATGGAAACACTTACACGCCAAATAAAAATTATCTACAATGAAAACATACAATTCAAGTAGCGGGAACATTGATAAAGAGTTTGTCACACAGTTGGGAAACTTTACATATAGTATGTGCGGTTTCATATCTTTTATATGACAACATGTTCCTGCGCAGCATTCTCCTTACAAACTGGCAGCGAGCGTTGGAAAATAAAATTTCGCTGCCTACTGGAACTTTCTGCTCTCACTATTACAAAGCACATTTTGGAGAACATTTCTTTCGTCCGACTGAGTATGGCCATTTACTCATACGTGAACTCATTATGCCATGTATGGTTTATCGTGCGCTTAATAATTACAATACACAACAAACAAGAAGAAAAAGAAAAACTAGGACAACAACAAAAAAACTAATGGAATTTGTAAATTGATAACGTAAGCTTGTAAGAAAGGTGTGTGTGTGTGGCTTTGCGAGTTGGATTTGTTATGTAACTTTAACCATTTCTCAGTCATACCGCTACGATGTCTGCAGTGTGCCAGTTTATAGTGATGTCTAGCATTGGGGCATCATGCCACAGACATATAACTTCATGTTCTACCCAGTCACATTATTCTGACACCAGGCCGACCAGTCCTAACACTGACCTCTAGCCTTAGCGATGCAGCTGCACGTATAATGTTTATACATCTTTGGTATGACTCGGCCGGAATGTCGAACCCAAGACCTCCCGCTTCCGAGACGGACGCCCGAACCACTGAGGCCACGGGAGCGGTGGGATGGAGTTATACCGGTAACATAGAATTAAATGTTAACTTACTGAAGTAAATAAACTCGCGTCTGTCCACAGAAGAATGTGGACATAAATAGGTTATCGAACCAAACGTGTCTGCTATATTTTACTGTTCCAAATCGGATAACACTAATATCAGGTCTCAAATACCTTTTTAGACTATCTACATCCATTATCATCCGTTCAGATATCCAACAAGTTGCATAATTAGAAGTGAACAAATAGTGACACACTATCGCTGTAAAATATTTATATAATCGAACTAAAATATTGATATATCATACTGAAATTGCATATACATTCTGTGTTTAAATCAAATATAATATTTATTCGGAAGGACAGTTGCCGTTTGAATTATAATTGGCAAACATAAAGCTAGTACATGTTACTAATTATAGAACAATAAAATTGTCTTTTATGCTCAAAAAATAAAAAGTGTATGATCGAAGTCAGAATGAATGAATTTATTTCTTCTTATTTCGCTCTTTATTCAAGTAAAGTAGAACCTGTGATCAACAAGATATCACATGGGTAATGATTCAATAGTAAATTTATGCCCATCTTTGAATAATTACTAAAGACTTGGAGAGCAAATGCTATTCTTTAATCAAATCATTTTGTAAAATCAATATTAACTTTTACTGAAATCTTCTATATCTAACATGAAAGCAAATACAATTAAAATAAAGACTATATACAATTAAAATAAAGACTATATACAATTAAAATAAAGACTATATACAATGGAAGTAAAGATTATATACAATTAAAATAAAGACTATATACAATTAAAATAAAGACTATATACAATTAAAATAAAGACTATATACAATGGAAGTAAAGATTATATACAATTAAAATAAAGACTATATACAATTAAAATAAAGACTATATACAATGGAAGTAAAGATTATATACAATTAAAATAAAGACTATATACAATTAAAATAAAGACTATATACAATGGAAGTAAAGATTATATACAATTAAATAAAGACTATATACAATTAAAATGAAGATTATATACAATTAAAATAAAGACTATATACAATTAAAATAAAGACTATATACAGTTAAAATAAAGACTATATACAATTAAAGACTATATACAATTAAAATAAAGACTATATACAATTAAAATAAAGACTATATACAATTAAAATAAAAACTATATACAATTAAAATGAAGATTATATACAATTAAAATAAAGACTATATACAATTAAAAAAGACTATATACAATTAAAATAAAGACTATATACAATTAAAATAAAGACTATATACAATTAAAATAAAGACTATATACAATGGAAGTAAAAATTATAGACAAAAGAAACACATAAAGTTGAAGCAACAGTATATACAGTGGAAACATATACAATTGCAGTAACGAGTTTTTACAATGGAAACACATACAAAATGAAGAAAAGAGTAAAAAGGAAACACACACACAGACAATTAAAATAAAGCGTATTTACAATGGAAACATTTACACACGAGTATTTACAATGAAAACACACACAATTTAAATAAGAGTATTTAATGTGGAAACAAACACACACACACACACACACACACACACACACACAGATACACACGATTGAAGTAAAGATTATTTACAATGGAAACACATACAATTTAAGTAAAGTATATTTACAACGGAAATACGCACAATTTAATTAAAGAGTATTTACAATGAAAACATACAGCTGAAGAATAGGGCATTTACAACGAAAACACAAACAATTTAAGTAAGAGTATTATATATGGAAACACACACACACACACAACTGAAGTACAGAGTATTTACAGCGAAAGCATATACAATTGAAGTAATGGGTATTTGCAACGGACAGACATTCAGTTGAAGTAAAGAGTATTTACAATGAAAACTCATACAACTGGAGTTAAACGTATATACAGTGGAATCATACAATTAGAGAAAAGGGTATTTACAACGGCAATACATACGATTGATGTAAAGAGTATTTACAACGGCAATACATACGATTGATGTAAAGAGTATTTACAACGGCAATACATACGATTGATGTAAAGAGTATTTACAACGGCAATACATACGATTGATGTAAAGAGTATTTACAACGGCAATACATACGATTGATGTAAAGAGTATTTACAACGGCAATACATACGATTGATGTAAAGAGTATTTACAACGGCAATACATACGATTGATGTAAAGAGTATTTACAGTGGAAACACATGCAATTGAATTATATAGTATTGCCAACCTTCATATTTTATGTTGCCATATCTTATATTTTAGCTAAGGAAAGAAACCTACCTTTACAATATAATAATTGTTGACGTGTAAGATCGAAGTTTTTATTTATATAAATTTTCAAGAGATCAAGTCTAACAGAAGAAATGCGTCTATTAAAAAAGACCATCAGTTACCTTGAATTTATTTATGTGATCCATGTTTAAGTGTAATTAAATACAATTTTCAATCACGGCTCTCCACCTCTACTAAACATTCAAGGTGAAAATACACTCTCTTCGTTTTTTAATTTTTATTTACTTTGTATTGTTAAAGACAAAACACAGTTGTTGGGATAAACATTATTAATAATTTAAATGCTTGCTAATACAGAATCCACAACTTATATAAAGAGTTTAGTAAAATAAAGAAAGACACAGGAAAAGACGAAAAAGGTAAGAGAAGGGAAAGCAAACAAAATAAC
>JAQISU010000099.1:6347500-6477500 GCA_029339505.1 Unio delphinus
TCACCTTTTCTAATTTGATATAGAGACTACCAGTCTGGAGCTATAATAATAATAATAATAATAATAATAATAATAATAATAATAATAATAATAATAATAATAATAATAATAAAATTAATAAGAAGAAGAAGAAGTAGAAGAAGAAAATTTGTTTGTTTGTTTATGATTTTTTACGTATCTTTAACCATTTTTCAGTCATATCGCTAACATGTCTGCAGTAAGGCAATTTATAGTGATGTCTAGCACTGGGACATCATGCCGCAGACATGTAGCTAGATGTCCCACCTAGCTAGTCGCATTGTCCTGACACCAGGCCGACCAGTCATAACACTAACCTCATAATGCTGAGCGCCAAGCGAGGCAGCTGTTAGTACCATTTTTGTAAGTCTTTGGTATGACTCGGCCGGAGGTCGAACCCATTCCATCCCGCTTCCGCAGCGGACACTCTAACCACTAGGCCACCGGAACGGTTAAAAGAAGAAGAAGATTAACAAGAAGAATAAGAATAAAAATAAAAATAAGAAGAATAATAATAATGAGGACTTTGTATAGTGCTAGTTTTTAGAAACTCTAAGCGCTTTACAACATATATAATGACATGAATACAAAAAAAAACAATAAACAATAAACACCTTGAAATTGGAAAACTTAAAAATGCTGAAAATATTTAAGGTTAGAAACATTATTAGGTCTTTACGTTTGTTCTTGTAGTAAATAAAATTGAGTTTTAGAAACACTCTTGAAGGGGATCGCTGTGTATTTGTGTCTAATTTATATGGGCAATTCATTCTATGTTGCTAGGCCCTGGTATGAAAAAGAGCGTTGTCCATATGACTTCGTTTTCATAGTGGGAACAATGAGTATACAATTGTCGGAAGAGGACCGTAATTATCTTGCTGGTGTGTACACATGGGTGAGGCCAGATACGTATGCTGGACTGGAGTCCGGCAGTGAAACATGGCACAGAGAACAGATTTTGTGTTAAAGGGCAGCTGGGAGGTGTACACTGATCGTGGTATTCTAAAGATAATCCGAGTAGCAGTGTTTTGAACTTGATGAAATTTCTGGAGCAGATATTGAGACGAACCAGGCCGAATTGAGTTAAAATAGTCCAGTCTTTGAAAGTACAAATGAACACACAAGCGTTTTAGCAGCATCAACTGAAAGATATTTGCGAATGGAGCTGATGCGTCTCAGTTCAAGATATGCTGCCTTGCATATGTTCATGACATGTTGGTGCAGTGTGAGAGTAATGTCTAGAGTAACACCTAGGTTTCGTACTGACTGCGTGAATTTAATGTTGTTGCTGATCTGTATTGTTTGAGGCAAAGGATGTGAATGAGAAAGTCTTGGTGTTGTGATCAGCAATGCCTCAGTTTTATCATCATTCATCTGCAGTTTGTTACATGTCATCCATGATTTCACGTCAGAAATGCACCTCTATACTCCTTGGATGGTAGCATCAACTTCAGTTGGGCGGCTAGCGTACTATTTAGGAAATATGGCGTACCATTCAGGAGAGATGCCATGCTTATCTGGAGATATTGTATACTATACTGGAAGGAAATATGGCGTACTATTCAGGAAATATGGCGTACTATTCAGGAGAGATGCCTTGCTATTTAGAAGATATGGTATATTATTCAGGAGATATGGCGTACTATTCAGGAGATATGCCATGATTAACAGGAGATATGGTATACTATTCAGGAAATATGGCGTACTATTCAGGAGATATGCCATGATTAACAGGAGATGTGTGATACTATTCAGGAGATATGGCGTACTATTCATGAGATATGCCATGATTAACAGGAGATATGGTATACTATTCAGGAGATATGGCGTACTATTCATGAGATATGCCATGATTAACAGGAGATATGGTATACTATTCAGGAGATATGGAGAACTATTCAGGAGATATGCCATGATTAACAGGAGATATGGTATACTATTCAGGAGATATGGCTTACTATTCAAGAGATGGCGTAGTATTCAGACGATATGGAGTACTATTCAGAAGATATGGCGTACATTTTGGATCTATGGCTTACTATTCAGGGGAGACGACATTGTTTGAATATCAAAGTATGCATGCTATTAGTTTTCACGTAGGTTACGAGATCGAAACATTATTATTGCGAAGAATTAAGGAAGACGATTTTTTAATTACAACTTACACCCCATATTTACGAAGACACGATTTACATGCTCGCCTCAAAAAGATTGGAAACGAAAAACGGAAATGTATATAAATTACGTTTATTTTATGAATGGATTGCTGGACGCCTGAAAAATGGCTATACTTTTGGAAAATAAACTGTGTTTGAAATAAAAACTATTTAAGTGAGTAGCCTTTTCCATATATAAGCTTTGTCGACATGTTTTCACTTATATTGATATTGCGATTTGAAATGCCAAATTTATACTAAAAATATTTATGAAGCCTGATAATGTTGTTTAAATTAATATAATGGAATATTGCTTGTTATGACTTTGAACCCAGCGTTCCGTCTTAGTATAGCACTGTAATGATCAATTTTCGCTCGAAATGTCTGTCTGGTGCACATAACAACAGATCGCATCTTAGCGCAGGGTCTTTGGTGCAAACAGCTTTGGAAATTAATTTCTTAAGGATTTTGGATCTAAGATAGAAAATGATATTTGTAGATTCCCATAAGCACGCTAATCACAGAACATTAAAAGTGTAGAGCCTAATTAGCATAATAATCATAGAGAAATAAAAGTGTAGAGTCCGACTAGCATACTAATTATATTAGTCGTGAAAGAAAATTGTTTTGCAGAATAACATAGGATTTAAGAATACTAATCATGGAGTACTGAAAGCATAAAATCCCATTTGCCTACTAGTAATAAAGAATAACAATTAGCAGTCTCATCATAGATGAAATGTGTACAGCTCTTTTTACATACATATCATAGAGAATGAAATGTGTATAGTTCCATTAGCAATCTCATCATATATGAAATGTGTAGAGCTCTTTTCACATACATATCACAGAGAATGAAATGTGTAGAGTTCCGTTAGCAATCTCATCAAAGATGAAATCTGTAGAGTTCCGTTAGCAATCTCATCATAGATGAAATATGTAGAGTTCCGTTAACAATCTCATCATATATGAAATGTGTAGAGCTCTTTTCACATACATATCACAGAGAATGAAATGTGTAGAGTTCCGTTAGCAATCTCATCATGTTCCATGTTAATCGAGAAAGATAATTACTTACGGTAAAACACAGCATTAAGCGAGTTAATTGAATGCTGAAAGTTTACAAAATGTTGCACGTTTATAGAATGTAGGTTGTTATCACATTACAAGACGGATATGCAATATATTAGAAAGGTTGACGTGAATTATTGAGCAAGAAAATCATAGAAATGACAACTACAAGCGAGACTCAATTACATGTTTAATGGTATTAAACTAGCAACATTTATTGTGCCAACTAAGATAATGAAGTGTCGATTGCATTGGCAAAAGTGATAATGGTATGAGAAGAAAGATTAATAACAACTTGGCAATAAAGCAATTATTAAAACAAACTTATATCCCTCGAAACATGACTCAGGTTTACCTCTCTAAGAAAAAGGAGACGGATTTGCAACCGTTTACCTTATTTAGTGCCTTCTTTGCGCAAGTAACCAACGGTAGGAAGGGGCCCCGAGTGACCGATTGGTCTAAAGCGCTCTCCGTTACGGATCACTGCCATCTCGCCTCTGTATGTGTGGGTTCGAGTCTCGGATTCGGCCAATGTGGGTAGATGGGAAAGTTTGTCCGTAGCTTCTCGTGGGTTGGTGGTTCTTTCCGGAGAGTTTCCCGGGTTCTTCCTCCACCACTAATACTGGCCGCCATATATAGCCTATCGTGTGCTGAAAAATGGCCTTAATCCTACAACAACAACAACCAACAGTAGGCTATATCACTGATTTCACATCGTATCAAGATTTATCATTTATTTGGCATGAAAGATATATATATATATTCTAAAATTATTCTAGACCTTAAACATATATTTACGGTTGTAAATGTTTGGACAAGAAAATAAATACACTAGATTAGGAAGCTTTGACTTTAATGGAGACAATCCGTTGATTCAAAAGAAACAATAAAAAAAAATTTAAAAAAAAAATAATTGTCCCATTTTACCAATTAGAGCATGATGCTGTATAATATATTTGCATGCTACGATATGATAACGGACATTGCTCTAAATGTTCCTCACAAACTTAAATAGACCCTATATAGTTAATGTTTAGGAACCTGCCTAATCTTAAGAAGATAAAATGAGTTTCGACTGTTGTTTCAAAACTTAATAATTGTATGCATTATTTCATGGAAAACGAGTTTGTGAATAATGATGTTACAAATCCCAAAAGAATTAAACTTCATCTTGGTCTTAATTTTGTAATTGATTAATTACTTGCAAGTATTATATATTACTGCATGTATAACGTGAGCTTAGCATCAATCATATTTTGTCAAAGAATGTAGGTCACAGTATACCATGGTTGAAATGAATAGAGCAATGTTAATCATGTTTCTTAGAAAAAGACTGATTTTTTCATGAATTCATACCTCTGACAACACGTAAGCTGGAATTTCAGATAGGCAACACTGAAATCAGTGCGGTCAATGTCATGTGTGATTTTAATAAAGAATTCCACTGAATAAGTTGCACACATCAGTGAATTGTCCATTTATTTTTATGTCCTCAAAAAGTCTTGACTTTAAGATTTGAACAATTGCGAAAGGCACATTATCTGCAAAAGAAGAAAATTTCGACATGTTCTTGCAGTTCTGGTATTCTCGGGTTTTAACAGCGAGCAAGTGATCATCAGATTCGGTTCAAAAACCTTAGGAAAATTAAACAGGACGTGGCGTCAAAGCTAAGCTTCTTGGATTCATTAACAAGATTTGTAGACGAAAATGGTAACATTTAAGATAATAAATGATTATTTAGTGGATGCAAGATGAAGAAAATGAGAAAACTTAATCCTAAATCAATGGAAGTTCGGTATAGATGTCAGACTAGGAAGTCTTTAGGAGAGGTTAATTTTCTCATTTTAAATCCCAAGGACATTTTGTTAATCATTAGCTTTATTAACGATGTGAGTTATTGACACGCTCTTTGAATCACATGGCATGTGAAAGTGTGTTGTTTCTTACTTTTTAAACAGCATCTCTGTTTACAATAGAGCATTATATAAATATTCAATGAACGAAAAATTAATTGTGAATTTCAGTACTGACAAGCTTTTTCACGAAGTTGGTGTAAGGATGTCAAAGAGAAGTAAATGAATGTAAAAAATATAATTAATACTTATATGTTATGGAATCAACATCTAAAGCAGGGGATGGTAAAAATATCATGTTTATAAGCTCTAATACGTGCAATAACTTTCTATATGATATGGATCTCAACTTAATCGATAAAAATACCCATTCCACTTTCGTTTAACTCTGTAATCCTTAAAATAACAAATAGTTCAACTGTTGAGATGAATACATATTACGAACTTATACAATCAAAGTAAAACACAACTTTAAAGTTATAACAACTTACTTATTTGTATTGTAAACTGTCTTAAATTTATGAAACAGTAAGTAAAGGTATAGAGCGATGGCAGCATCAATCAAGGTTTAGAACCATATTACACATAATTAATTATTGTTACATAAATATCGAGGATAACATAAACCTGCTTCAAATATTCAGTCAAAAGCAAACAAACGTTTACACTACGCTTTATAATTTCTGTGACATTAGACAGATATTCAAGTACTCTTTAATCATCAGACTTGACAGGAAAATATTAAATAATGACTAATGATGAGTATAATAAACTTATTACAGTTTAATTAATACATGGTTCCTAAATGGTTAACTTAGTCAAATAAATTCATCGCCCTACCACTATGTCGATCTTTCAATTCTTGGATTCGAGGCATTGTCGTGACTCTATTAGCAAATTACGATTTATGATTTATGACGTGAAATAAATTAAGATTGCTTGAGTGTGCTGTTGAAATATCTCTGCAAAAATATGAACGTCACTTTTTTGAGAAATTGACAAATGTCATTCCAGTCACAAATAGTTACTTGAGTTCTTTTGAGTTAAATCATGGTTATGGTTGTGTATTGCCAGGATTTCTTCTGCATATGTAGGCGCAAAACGTTTGTCTTCCTTATCTCTTATCACAGCTTATGGTGTCATTAAATATTTATAACTGCCAAGTTCGTTTCCCAATCTGATGTTAGAGACTGAATTCATTTTAGTCACATGAAAATTGTCATGCATGAAAGAACAATGTAGCTCGGACTCCCTATACTGTATTTGCAGAGATAAAAACATTTTTCATCAGACTGCAATAGTTAAATACCGCCTTATATATGCTCCCTTGTATTTCATTTACCTATTTCTTAGAGAAAGCGATGCTATAATCAACAACATGTCATCATAATATTTTTGTCCTCAAAAAGCCTCTAGGTTTGTATAAAGCAAAGTTGTTCTAATATATTCTACCTGATAAAAGTATAGTTTCTTGCCTTTAAGTTGTGACTTTATGATATCAATAATTTAATTGATCTTAGTAAACGATCGCAAAGGTTAGGACGCATCTTTTTTCACTACAACTTTTCCCCACCAGGCTCTGGTTTAGCTTTACAATGAATACCAATGAAATATAGCAATGAACATATTTGTCAGGTTGGTCAGATACTGCTGCTAAGTTTCATTAGTGCCGCTTCTCAAATAATTAATTTTTTTTTTGCAATAATAAATGATTATCGAAAATAATGATCTTATAATGAGGAACCATATCCTCTAGCTTCTGGAAACCAAGGAAAAATAACCCAAAATTTGCATTCTTTAAGTCTCATAAGGGATACGATTTAGACTTAAGTGTGAACTATTTGGACTGACAATAATGAAAAAAGTAAAGATTCAGTGTTTTCAAAATAAAGATTCATTTAAAGTCGTGTGTGACGGCAATTGGAAAACTGAAACCATACACGGACGAAATAGCGGCCGCTATATTTAACAAAAATGAATTAAGTGGTTGCTCCCTTTTCCTGTCTAAGTACACGATTATTATGGAATTTGCACGTGACCGGTGCCACGAACCAAACTAAACAAAACAATGATTACAATTCTAACAAGGAGAGTTTCACAGGATGCTTTGCACACAGTAATCCTTCATCGTTTTTCATTCTTACAAACGCATCTACTTCGAACAGCTAAATATAATATGGGTTCACTATGCCATCTGCAACAGGAAGTCCAATATTAAGGCAAAGGTTCGTCATGCGACTACAGTACTAAACAGGAGATAATTGATCCATTTTAAACATTAAGCCATCTTCGTGCGTGTGGGAGAGAACGTCACAAACTTGATTAATGTATTCCTGATTGCATAATCAATGGTAAATTTGAAAATAAAACATTTCTGGCATCTTATACTTACAGAGGAGTAAATATGAAACTATTCTTAAAGGGAAATGATAATCACAAATAATAACATTTGAGAGAGAGAGAGAGAGAGAGAGAGAGAGAGAGAGAGAGAGAGAGAGAGAGAGAGAGAGAGAGAGAGAGACAGACAGACAGACAGACAGACAGAGAGAGAGAGAGAGAGAGAGAGAGAGAGAGAGAGAGAGAGAGAGAGAGAGTGTGTGTGTGTGTGTGTGTGTGTGTGTGTGTTGGATTTATTACGTAGCTTTAATGATTTTTCAAACTTTATTCAGATACAGAAGTTTGATCTTTTTAATATTGTCATGATGATGCAAAATCTGTTTCATGACTTGAAAATCCTTGGATACTCACAAAAGAGGTCACAATGATGATGATTTTAAAATGAAAGCTTTATCTATCGTTTACAGCCAGTAGTATGCAAATTGTAACACCATTACTCAACCAATGTGAGGCAATAATACTTTTGAAATGTCTTAAATGTACAGCTGGAGATTTCCGAAGGTACTACCATAATTTATGTTTTCATGTCTCAATTCATTTTTATTCACATCGAGGAAGGTGATCTTTACAGATGTCGAAAACAAACGCTGTTTTTTTTTCTTCTATGTTTCTTTTCAAAAGCTGATGTATCCATTAAATTAAAAAAGATAGAACCACTGGTAACTTTTTTTATAAATTGCATAATCAAAATTACATTTTCTATGAACAGACACATATTTATGTCTGTAGATCATCAATTGAGTTATAGAGACGTTATGTCTATATTTCATACATTTTAGTTCTAGTCGTAGTTATTTATAAATTTAGTAATAGACATAACCAGATCATACATTTAGTTATAGGCTTACTTAGGGTCTAGTAATGATATGTTGTAAAGAATTCAAGTTTGAGTCCCATTGAAAATCAAATATGGAAGACAATTACATATGCTATATATAGTCCGGATGTATCCACAGTTCCTTGTAGAAAGACAAGAAATAGCACTCCAGTGTTGCAAATCCGAATAAAGTTTGATAAACTGTCTTTGTTCAAGGATTCTGTATGAACACAAATAGTTTCAAAGAAACGAATTAATCTTTTAAAATCTAAATGATCTGATGAAAAATACAATACAACTCAAATAGACACGACAGAAGAAAACGACTAGACATCAAGCGTTTAAAGCCCATACCGAGAAATTCTTATCACACACAGATCCTTGTGTATAGTCCTTCTTTCCAAATACAGAGACTCTATGGTGTGCAGATGGCTACGAGCTATTCACTGACAGGAAATCTATCCTGATCCGCTGGTCAGAGCACTTCCACATCTTCTTAAGCACTATCCGTACCATCCAGGAGGCAGCTATTGATCGCATCCCACAACCGCCACCAAAAATGTAACTCGATGAGGCACCCACACTGCAAGAAACTGTAAAAGCCTTATAACTTATGAAGACTGGAAAGGTTACAGGAAAATACGGCATTCCACCAGAGATATGGAATAGTGGATGCCCAGCATTACACACCAAACTTCACGAGTTTTTCATTTGCTGTTGGGAGCAAGAAAGACTTCCACAAGATCCCCGAAGTGCACTCATCATGACCGTGTACAAAGGGGATACGTCTGACTGCTCAAACTACCGTGGTATAGCTCTGCTCTCCATTGCAGGCAGATCCTTGCTAGAGTGTTACTGAACAGACTGGTGCCAGTTATTGCAGAAGAACATGTTCCAGAGATTAAATGTGCCTTCAGAGCCAATAGGGGTACAGCTGATGTGGTGTTCGTCCTGAGACAGATCCAAGAGAAATGTTGAAAACGTAACAAATGTAGACTATACGTCACAAATGTGGACTGATGAAGGTATTTGACACGCTCGGTAGAACTAGACTGTGGAAAATCCTTGAAAAGTTTGGCGATCCTCGCAAGTTCTTTACATGGTCATTCATTGGAATGAAGACCAGCTTGGTCAGGTAGAAACAATAACGACCTGTCACAGACCTTCCCCATTGAAAATGGCGTGAAACAGGGCTGCGTTTTAAACCCCACGCTGTTATCAATCTTCTTCAGCATGATGTTCCAAACAGCAACAGAAGACCTCGTTGATGAATATGGCGTCTAAATCCGATTTCGTACTGATGGCAGTCTTTTCAACGTAAGGCGACTCCAAGCCCACACCAAGACCTTGGAAAAACTGAACAGAGAACTTCTCTTCGAAGATAACGCTGTTATTGTTGCCGACACAGAAGCTGCCTTACTGAACGTTACATCGTGGTTTGCATACGCTTGCCAGCTCTTTGGTCTTGAGCTCAGCCTAAATAAAACTTCACCAGCCTGTACCCAAGGAAGAGTATTGGCCACCATGCACGATCATTGACCAGACAGATCTGAATGTAGTCCGTCAGTTCAGCTGCCTGGGCTGTGTAATATTCTCTCATGCCAAGGTCGACAAAGAAATGGACAACAGACTGACGGCAAACAAGAGAGGTACAAAGATCAGCGTCTACAGAGCTATCGTACTGACCACTCTCCTATATGGCGCCGAATCCTTGGTCACCTACTGCCACCACCTCCGCATCATTGAACGCTTCCATCAGTGCGGATTACGCACCATCCTCAACATCCTCTGGAGTAACTTCGTCACCAACACTGAAGTCCTCAAACAAGTAGGGATCACCAGCGTTGAGGCAATGCTAATAATGACACATCTACGCTGGGCAGGGCACGTGTCCAGGATGGAGGATCATCGCCTGCCAAAGTATGGTGAGTTGTCCACTGGCCAGTATGATAGAAGGGCTCCTCGTAAGAAATATAAAGACTAATAGGAAAAGATCCTCACCACGTGTGGTCTCGATCACCGCCAATGGTCATCACAAGTTTCTGACAGTGAAAGCTGGCAACGTACAGATCACTGGGTTAATGCCACTTTTGAACGACATAAACTGGCCAGCTTGGAGGAAAAACGATGACGAAAAAAAAACCGGGAAACATCGGCAGCACCCATCACAACCTCTGTGGACTTTCGTTCTTGTCACGTATTGGGCTTATCAGCCACCAGCGTGCATGCAATAGCAATGGACATCCCCCTCCTAAATCTTCGCAAGCGAAGCCAAGCCAACAAGAAAAATGTATTATAAGCATTATATATATATATTTAAGAAGAAAAATTAATTATAAGTTGACTGTTTGATTTTTGTATAAACTATTTCTATAGTAATCCCTAAACTGGTATGGTTGCATCAATTGTTTCATCATAGATGTTACTGCCATTTAGAATCCAAAATAAAGATATAAAAAGATACATTTGATATCATCTTTGTTTGATCGATGAATTTTGTACGATAGAACATTTTCAATTAGGTTTTAGACGAGGAATTGGCATTGAAGTATAAACCATTCCACAAACATCATGAATTAAATTTCCCCAAGTAGATAATACATGTTCAATTGCTATTTTTGAATCTATTGAACGGGTTGGATACAAAACAAAGCCTCTTAGTATACTGTCCATTGGATCGTCATATTTCGTCATGATTATGTGTTCTTTTAACCACTTTCCTCTTCGGGCATAGAACCCTTTTGTCAGCCATGCACTTAAATCACCTTTTCTTGCATTGAATGTACTCATTGTGTCAGTAACTCTCATACTCGTCGTTTGTCTGGCAATGTACAGCTTTATCGTGTTCAAATCAAAGCTGATTTATCTTTGTTTGGTCACGGTCACAATCAAGTTTCTAGAAGCTTTAATGTTTCGTTTCACTTGTGTTATTGTAATTTCCGCCAGCGCTGTCCTTGTTATTCAATACATTATAAGAATCATGTTTCTTTCATTTTGTCTCTTCAGGGAGCCGGATGCAACGGATTTACTCCTTCACAAAATCTTAATTTGAAATAGTGTTTTTCTTTTTATATATCTTTTCAGCATTAAGGTGATATTAAGAAGAACCGCTTTCGTATGCTGTTTCCATATATACTCGGTTTATAAGATGTGCGATCTGAACTGCACTTAGACCACGTCAGTAAAATACACCGTTAAGTAGAACACAACCCCCATACATCATTATCTCACACTGTTGATCGGTTTTGGCTTGAAACATGTTAGTATATATTCTTTTGGCACCAAATACATGAAAACCTTCATTGTTTTTTTTTCACGTGCAAACACATCCTATTAATGGAAAACTGGCAACCTACCCATTGACCAGGGTTGTATATCTTGTACTAATATTTATGTATTTCAATTATTGAATTAACAACGATGATAGGTGACATTTACAATTAGAGGAAAGATAGATTCGCCTTCATTAAAAGAAAGCAGGGCTTGAAAAACATAAGGTTTGTCTCAATCGCATACAATATCGTCATTGATATAAGTTTTTTTAATTATTTAATTCATTTATTAATTTAAATTCATTTCCCAACTTTACTTGTGTTAGGAGGGCAATTGTTTGCATTCATTTGTCTTAAATGTGTATATGATTGATGTATTATAAGCACGTCCAACAATATTACCTTGATATGAATTTTGAGGAAATTGGTCTGATTTACTCTTTTTTGTAAAAGTAATTTTTGCTGAGTGCATGTGAATCCATCGGTCTTAAATAATAGCAATCATGTAGTCTTGGAAATGGTTTTACTATCTTTAGAAATCTAACTCGCATGAGTTGTAGCTAGCATGTAATGTGACCAGCATAAAACATGAAGTCCATTAATTCATTTTTCTACTCAGTACCTTACATTCGAACAATCGCCGCATGAAAATCATTACAATCCACCTAATGATTTATAGTCCACAGAGGCTTAGTACGGTTATTGTATCTAAGTTATCTCAAATTCCGTTTAGGATAGCGGATATCTGCAAAAAAAAGACATTCATTCAATGGTAATTGGGTTGCGTTTCAGCTTCAGGTTGCGGACTGACCAGTGTTAGCGTTAGATCTCTTCAATAACGATAAAACGAGATCTGACGCAACAAAAGTGCATACTATTATTATACGCCATTATATATAAATCCTGACAAATATTTAGGTTGTGTATGTAGACTACCTTATATTTTCTAGTTTGGGGCCTTACGTGGGGTTATGTGGCTGCAAATAAATTCAAATTACCAAACAATATAAAACCAAAAATTATGCAATATGCGGCAATCTAAAAGGCCACAGACTATTAGGCTCAGCAGCATAAGGCTGCACGATAAAGCAACAGTCCGGCGACAGAACCCAAATTAACACGCATAAGGTGGTTAAAACACCTAAACCATCAGACCCAGCGGCACAATACCGCAAGCAAAATTAACAATAGAATTAAGGAAACACACAAACTTAAGAAATATAATGTGGTCAAATATCCAAACCACCGGGGCAGGCGGAACAAAGCTGAAAAATTTCGAAAAAGATGGCACCACCCATAAAACCCAAGCTGCCATCCTAGGTTGTACACTCTCTAATAACAAACAGAAACAGCACAGAGTATATTAAAAATTGATAAGGAAACTCTTAGACCTGATACCTTGAAGTACAGAAGCAAACTGACTGCCCAGGAGTATCCCACAACGAGTTACCTGACCTCCCTTGCCACCACCAGAGACCTGTAGCCATACGTGCAGTGCACGACACTTAACAGCGGTATCTACTGGGTCTAGGGATGAGTGTGTGTTGGGTCTAATCCCACTCACCCCAGGGTCTAACATTCAGGTCGATAGCACTTTATAGTTCCTCCGACCCGACGACCAAATTAAATAGTACTCCATGAGTACATAAATGTCTGTGGGATGTGGCACCGATTCCTATCCCCAGGACAAATTAATTACCTAGCCGTGCTAGGATTTAAACAGTGTTGCATGGCTCGAGCATGCTGAGTTCGGTATGTCACTAGATTATATGATGAAAATTATAAAGATATAGGCTTTGCAATGTTCCGCGACATTTCTAAGTGTTGTTTCTACGTTTTACGCTTAGGTGTGTTGGATTATTTTGATGAGATGATTTCATGACAACAATAAAGATAAGGGCCTGGTAATAAAAAACAATGTTATTTACATGAAAACGTTATTATTATTATTGGGCGGTTTTCTTGCCGATTGATTAGGGCTATTTGGAATCTGGAACAAAGTTCTAAAAATGGAGACATTCTTGAAGGCATGTTCGTATATTTCGATATTTCGGGATTTCAGACTAATTTCCTCATTAGGGATTCTGATGAATCCGTTAAAGAGTTATACGTTCGAATACATTATAGATCCCATTATGCCACGTTTTCGTAGGTCTCATTATTTGAATGATGTGTTTCGTGCTACATTGGTTGATTTTATATTCTTTTAAATCACAAACAATATAATGGAATAATGTTGATTATACGTTCAAGTATATTGATTGTATCTCCTTAAAATAATGTCTTCTTTGTGCACATGGATTATAGTAATATCACTGCATTGTATTCTTTTTTTGCTTTCTTGTGTCCAGATGGATCTAAATCCAAATAATTATTTATTCTGGTATTTAATACACAAGGCAAAACCCAATAGCAGCCAAGGCGCATACAAAATAATTATATCAGATTAGAACATCCGATAAGTAGCGTCATTATTGATGTCCTTCCACTGTACGTGGAGATCAGGAGTCTGAAATAAAATCTTATACCACCGTTATTCGTGGTACCAGCATGAACTGAGTTAACGAATACAGCGTTCAATACAATGCTTCTGCAGTATCAGAACGGAAGGTATATAAATTATTATAGTTTCCATCACTCATTTCATGAAATAAAAGCCCTTTAAGATATGCTATCTCTATCCAAATATATAGGACTAATTTGCAGACAAAGAACTGAATTGAATAGAGTTTGTTTTTATTAATTGATGTCGTAGGATTTTATTTTGAATAGTATTATATATTAATAAACAGAATATAGACCCCAGGCGATTGGTTTCAATGTCTGTATATACGACTACAAAAATGAAAGGTTCCCACAGGACCCTTAACTGATGTATGTAAGTTGATTAACGCTTCTGCCAATCGCTTCTTCATCGGTCGTGTGTGACTGTTGAGTTTGTTCTGGATAGAAAACATTCCTGTCAAATATCACCCTATGTTCTCCCTGTTCCATCTCTTCTTTCAAAAAGTATAGGATCACTTAAACCGTTAATGTTCAGAGCATTTTGCAAACAATATAACGTTCACTGTATTCGTCAGAACTACAGCAGACTAATGTTTGTTTGATTTTATAGGGTAGAAATGTCCCTCGTCGCTACCTTGGTATGGAATGAAATCAAATCCACACATACGCATATCCTTCTGCAAACAATTGTTGTATATAATAAAGTCTGGCCAATACGTGTAACATCTATCCTGAACATGTTGTATCTCGAAAAGATTTTGATCAATGACTCAGTTAACGGTTGCAATCTTGATGTTGCATGCGAGCAAACGTTTTGCTTTCTGTCTTTTGTAAACATAGTGTTCGATCTTGGATCGAAGTCTATATGCAATAATGAATGTTGTGACTTTCACTTATCGCAGAGGGTACCTGGCTGTTGTTTTTCTCAAAGTTTGACTGAGCTTGTTTCCCTCATTAGGTAAAACCTCCAAACGGCGCATATTCAGTTCGTGCTAGTTAGAAGTAGCCATCAAATGGAACACGGTAATATTTCGATTCAGTCTCAGAAGGACATCCATCCCATTAAACAAATATTTGTCTCACTCTGGCATTGGCGTCTAGATTCGTTTTGTCTACTTTGCGAACATTTACATCGAAGTAATTTATTAGACTGATGTAATCTTTGGTTCATATGTTTATTTCAAATTTAATTGGTGTTAAGGTGGTCATGATTGACAGGATAAAAATATGCCATTGGGACTCTTTCGTCATCATCATCGTTTCTGGCATTACAGAGTGAGTTCCGACTTGGAACATTCGCAAGAAACTAAGCATAACATTTCTTTCTTTTCTTTCCCTTTTCTCAGTCATCCAAAAGAAATGTTATTGATAAGCATATAATATTCATGAGTTACTCAACTGTGTGACAACCATGATAATCAAAATGCACATGTATGATATTTCACAGGTTTTCAGGTGAATGTCCAAGTGCAAAGAAAGAGCAAAGGCATTCAGTGTTCTTTAGACATCCACACAGATAGTGCAATGGAGAACAAAATAAACAGTTTTGATGAACCGGACACAGACCCTGATATTGATGCTCATATTGAAGATGAGTGATAAGGGAGTCCGATGATTCAAGCTACAAACCAGATGAGAGTGACCGTATGGATTCAAGCTACAACTCAACAACCTCTGGAAAAGGGTAATGTAAATTCCATAACTTCAGCATGTATGAACCTATTACTGATTTGATGGTGCAATCAAATTCTTATATTGCTATTCATGGCCTCTAGAATTAAGTATGTTTCCAGTCTTACACATCCCATTTGCACACAAAGTACAAGTCCTTGTAATGAGTGTAGCTAACACTTTCACTTGGGAAGTTCTATCTGATCGCATACACTAAAAATGATGGCAAAGCAGCTTGATTTATTTTATATTATTCAAAACAAAGTCCTGGATTGTAATTAAAATAAAGTCGGTGCAGATTTATTTTTCTAGCACATATTCAAAGTCATATAATGTGACAAAAAATTATACAGACAAATACTCGTTATGTTTGTTAAAATGAATATCATTTTAACTTTTATTACTATATTCTTTACAAATTTCAGAATATGTTGAAAGGTTGATAGCTTCACTGGAGAAAATGGTCAGGAAACCAGTCACTTATTTGTTACCACCATCTCCATGCAGCCAATCTCTGAGGCCGGACAAGTCTATGGCTGTCTGCAAGATACCTACAACTGCTTGAAGACTGTGTAGTTACCACCTTCACTTGAGGACTTCTGCCTGATTGCATCTACTGCACAGGATGGCAAAGCAACTCTAATTTCACAGCCAATATATCCCCAGCACCATCTTACCAGCTGCCTGTATGCGGTGTATATTTTACGGCTGAAAATATAATATGCAACATCTTTTAGACTTGAATAAAGTTATATTGTGCTACCTATTCTTGTCTGAACTTATTTATTTCAAGTTTTCTGAGCCAAGACCTTTAGCATAAAATTAGATTTTAATACAACCAATGGTAGGAAGCTAAATGAATCTTAAATGAATAGGAACATGCTACAATATGTCTTAAATGTTATAGTGTAGAGTCTGTTCAAGAAATGGGAGTGTTTTTCAATAATTGAAGTTAGCTTTTCGTGATAATTTCCATTATAACAAACAAATGATGCTAGCAAGGTTTATTCTTGAAAGTTTGGGGTGAAAACTCCACATAAGAAAAATGTCACATTTTCTCAATGAAGGAGGGATTTCATGAATTTATGAATGACTGTGTTTTATATTTATGGTTATACAGCAATTACCTTTCCCAAAAGGGACCTGAAATTGGCGCCATAACTAGTGTGAGAACGTTTTGCCGAAAATTGTTTAAATACTCTGACATAATTTCCGTGTGATTGCCATACTGTTGTATGTAGGCATAGCATGCTGCTTCCAGGTGATATTCGTCCAAGTAAACTGTCACAAATCCAGGATGATGGATGATGCAATCTACATTGAGCTCCTTGGTCTTATCAAAAGTCACACTGATCTCTTTACAGCATCCACTCTCTTCAACTGTTTCTTTACTGCTGCAATTTCCACACGCACACCTAAATAAATCAATATACATGATAAATATGCTCTATCATAATTATTGGGTTAGACACACACAGACACACACACACACACACACACACACACACACACACACACATATATATATATATATATATATATATATATATATATATATATATATATATATATATATATATATATATATTATGTGTGTGTATTTATGTGTAAATGGTAAGAGAGTTTTGGTATATTTTGTACCACAATACTGAAACGCACATCTCGTCATAAATGTATTATATTTATCTCATTGTTCGTTCCCCCACAAAAAACCTATATGGAAAAAAAAACATTAAAGAAAGAATACTATATTAATAATAATTGCAATAATAATAATAGTAATTACCAGAATGTAGAGCCCAAGCGCTGCTCAGCTTGATCATGGACTGTTGTCTCCGGGGCCTTGATTCTCGTCTCAATCGAGCTGAAATTGTAACGGCCTCACTTCATACTGAGCGTACTCTTCTTCAGATTCATGAAGTTGGCCATCTTCAAGGGGTTCACCTTCCTCAAACGACGAAGCTGAGCATGTAAAATTTGACATAAATTCGCTAGTATCGTCCCTATCAGCTATAATCACCACATACGCTAAACATGAGGGTCTTCCCGAATGTGCATAACTTCCGGAAATCCTATTTTTCACCGGATGTGTACAAATATTTCCGGAACGTTTTCCGTAAAACATCGATTTATGCTCACAAAATCATAATTTTCTCCACAATCAGTTTAAACCTAGATCTAAAATGTACATTTCTGAGTTATTCAGCGAAAAACGAACATTTTGATGTATAATATGTTTTTTGACGCCAGTAGACCTTTAAATGAAATATTTCCCAATGGGTATTACAATACTTTCACTTATGAACGTAAACTTTTGCGTGTAATAAGATACAATAGAAAACAAATATATTCTGCCTCTTTTCTAATGTATATTGTATATACCATACAACACCTTTAATCTTGCTAAATTATAAATTTCAGCATATGTACATTAAGTAATTATCATGGACACAAAGTATGCCCAAAACTATTGGATTATAATACATTCCCAAAACAGATGGCATATGGATTCTGGAAACTAAATACAAATTAAGCTAAGATTACCATGCATTTGACCAATTTTAAATAAAAGTATATTTGTAGCTATAATTATGTATAGAATCTTGATCTGAATCCATTTTATTGGTTGACGCTTTGTTACTCTTGATGCTGGAGAAACATTTTGTTGCAAAACCATTCTATTTGACAAATTTGCTGTGTCAATTGCCTATTGATGTATGTATTGGTCCAGGTTTCATCCGTTTCCCTAAGTATTTATATATCCATTTGTTTTCACTACGACATCAAGCAGCTTATAGATGATGCATTGACCTGCGATAATTTCACTTTGTCTGGTTCTATCTTTAGTGTGATATTCACTTATTGCTCGTATTAAGCCTATATATACGGTGCCATTTGTTTTAATATGAATAAAAGCTAAAGCCGATTCATAATTTAGAACTGTCCATTAGCATCCATTAAGTTGTGAATTCATCTCATTCCATGTAAAACCAATTTGTTTTTAAAAATATCTACCTCCTACTCTAATGCTGTGTTTTTAAAACATTAATGCGTGTATCAGCTGAAAAAGTAGTTTTAATATTGATCCATTTATCTGTCCAAAGAAGCAATAATTAGTTGTGTTATTTACCAAACAAGTGGAAATATTAGTAATAAATACAGCCAGATCATCAGATGCTTTTTCACTATATTATCTATACACGCTGGGTCTTTTATATGAAATATTCAGCATCGTTATTGATCTCCAATTCTTAAGATACTGCTTTGGTTTGTCGCTTTCTGGTATAGATGTAATTATTTCCTCAGTTTTGTGTGGATGAAGTTCGAACATAGCTTTGTCGTGATGAATGTGTTTCAATGGAGCGAGAGAGGTTTATATGCCAGTATACAACAGACAACTAGGTAAACAATTAATAGACATTGCTTTGCGTCACTAAAGGTCATCTTTAGAAATTTGAAATAGCATCGTACGCTTAAGAGTGAGTTATCCACATCGTGCCAAACTGATAATTGAACACAGCTGAAATAGTATCGATACGAAGTCAAGCATTAAAGTATTATCCAGTAGAAAATATTATACCATTTCAATGACTCCTCCAATGTTATTGCTCAGTTTAATTTGGTGATCATTTTCCTTTCGGATTCATAATAGCTGATACCATTTTTGTCCAGTTGTTTTTGAATTTGTTCCTTTAGGATATTGACGATAAAAGTGTTTTGGTCTTCGTTGATTACTTCGTAGGTAGCATATAGGAAGAATATGCAAAGCATAGGTCCACGAAGTTTCTTTTTACTTTACACAATAAATAGGCAAGGCAGATCAAAATGCTTTGTATAGCTGCCCGCATAGACGCAAATACGTCAAACGTACGCCACTGTTTTAGTGAAAGGAATGAATTCAAACAAAATTATTTGCCAATGAGCGTTACTGATGGATTGAGAATAAGGTAACCAATGCATCTTCTGAGTAACATTGTCAACAAATGCTGTTTCCTTGTTTGTAAACTCAAATATTCAATGACTGCTCTAATTACACAATTCTCCACAAAGACTTCACTAGAAAACATGCTTTGATAGTTATGAACAGCTACTACCACTAATCTTTACACGGAATGTTAATACTGAGCTTGTTATAGAAGTCAAAGGAACTACCCAGGCTGATTTTGAAAACCTGTCAATGGCACAAGACAATTATGTGTAACCTTTGTTTTATGGTTTTTTCATTTCATTTCACGCTTCGGGTTTAGGATCCCAGTTCAACATATACAAATGATGAGATCGGCAAACGATCGACTTCCCTCAGCTGTCAAAATGATTTGTTTCCAGTTTGTATCAATTTACGGATTCTCGATTTGCAACAGTATTTGTTTTTCAAAACGACGCTTTTTCTTTGTACGCGTTATGTTGATAACACCTTGTAGTAATTGAGATGCTGTTAAAGAAAACCATCTTAACGCGTCTGAGAAACTGTTATATGAACATGCTAATACATTTTCGCAGATGATGATATACAGTACACCAATCAGTTTCGTAGGAAGATGAGATTGGAAAGAAGTCGTGTTGAATACTTTTGAAAAGAAAAGAGAATGGAATTGTGTTTTTAAAATTTGGTTTGTTATTCGACAGACGCCTGGGATGGCGTGTAAATTACATGACATATTTATTCGCATAAAGTGTGAAACAAATTGTTACCAAATCTCAGATAAGCAGAACATCGATGAGTAATTATGCATGTGGTGTTTTAGTGGTATTGTAATATACAATGTTGAGCCAATGTGTTCCTAATAGCCTGAATAACACTTGTACTTGATGTTTTATGTTATATTACTTGTAAACAGCACTATATCATATGCACTACAAATGTTTGTGAGATCTGCATTACTTTTTATTTAACTAAATGTTCCATACCCCTATTAACAAATCACAGATTGTATTTAATAAATGGCCTATTATTAGGTGAATAAACACGGGTTAAAACGAAGTGTTTTCCTGACGTCGGTAATTTTATTGGACCTCACCATCAAGAGTACCGTAAATAATGTCAGCTGGCATAAGCATTTCCTTTAGAATGTGACGTGTGCGTTAATTTTATGATCCATGCTCTTAAAACTGTATGTAAGATGATGAAAGACTTTTCTTAGAAATAAAAAAGTGCATTTTCATCCTGCATGACATGGTTTAGGAAATACCAATTAATGCACCCAGACAGTGTCTGTAGACACACCAGTTACACGTGCCAGTGGCATCAAGCCTTTGTCATTGACGAAGTAGTCTAATGAATTTCGCAAGTTTTTGGTTGCGATTCAATAGAATAATATTCTTCTTCAGAATTCAGAGCAATTTTAATAAAAGCTAATCCGACCTTTCGTATGGACCCTTATATGACTTATCTGACTCTTAAGAAACTTCATCATTTTTTCAAGTTTAAATAAATCTGAATAGATTGTGGTAGGTTGTCATCGTATATATGTCGTAATATTTTCCCAGCGTAATGGTTATCCCTTGATAATATTTACACTCTAAATTAATTTTAGTCGTCTCAGTTCAGCATGCAAAGTTCAGAGGGGTGAAAATTGCAATGACGTTACAAAGTACAGTTGTTAAAAGCAAGCAAGCATATTATATGTGCTGTTATGGTGACTTAATATTTATAAGCGCAGAGAATTCATCTTGTTTAAGTTTGAAATGAGTTAGGATGCAGGCCAGTGTACTTATTGTTCGAGAACAGAAAACGGTGCAGAGGTGACATATCGATTGGTTAAACATTTCCTCGCCAGGTATTCCTGTTTCTACATCTCACTATGACTTAGGGGTGTGCCTATCTGATGTTTGGCATGATTCTAAAATATCATCAATATGTTTACTTGAATTTAAGTTCAGCATCTGACCTTGTTCACGAGTTTGTGAATTTTCCCATTAAAACTTAACAGTTTCCAGAACAATCTGTTCCGCCACATTTCAGGTGACACTCTGTACATAAATATGTTTTGCAAAACAATCTTTATTCTTGTTAGTATTATTTAGAATTTAATTCACAATACTGAAAGTGTTTTCTGAAGTTTCAATTTGCATTCTAAGAAAACAAATTATTTGATAATTTTACATACCTTGCTGGATTTGATTTCTTACTGTTAAATAGCTTACTATTTCGAATCGTGAAACTGACGAGTTCAGGGTACTCAGTTAAAGTTCCTTTCAGATCTACAGATATTTATACATACATGCATACGCACGCACACATACACACACACGCATGTATGTATGTATGTATGTATGTATGTATGTATGTATGTATGTATGTATGTATGTGTGTGTGTGTGTGTGTGTGTGTGTGTGTGTGTGTGTGTGTGTGTGTGTAAACTTCAAAATGTTGTAATGCCAATATAAAAACCAAACATTCTTTTCGATTCAATATTGCTCCAACTCCAAGATCACTTGCATCAACACACAGTTTAAATGAATGACTGAAATTTGGAGCTTATGAACTGGCGCGCTTTTACATTTGGCTTTTAACCTATCCAAGGTTTCCTGACATTTTTCAGTCGAATGAGATTCTTGCTTAATAAATGTGTCTGGGGTTCAGCAATTATGTGAAAATTGAATTTTCCGATAGTATCCAGCCAGACCTAAAATCGCAATCAGTCGCATTTTACTAACATAAACTTGGAATTCAAAGGTAGTATTGACTTAAGCATCAATAGGTTTAACTGGTCCATGTCCCACAATGTGACCTAGAAATGTTAGTAGTAATATGGGGCACTATAGCGTCAAGGGAAATTCCAGTCAAAAAAGCCTTGGGCTACTATGGCGTCAAGATTTATAGCGTCAAGGGAAAATCTAGACAAAAAGGGCTTGGGGTACTATAGCGTCAAACATAGTGCGGCACTGTAGCGTCAAGGGGAATCGAACATAGTGCGGCACTATAGCGTCAAAGGGAATTTAACATGGGAACTATTTGGCACTATCGAGCGACAAGGGAAATTGAACATGGGAAATATTATTTGTATTTGGGACTTGTCTAGCGGCAAGAGAAATAGAGGCAAAGAAAGCTAATATCTTTTCGAGGCATATGAGTGGCCCTAATAAGGGCATTTGGGTACTTCTTCTTCTTTTATTTTCTGCCGTTGTTCCACCACCTTTTGATTTTACCAATGATTCCCGTTTTCTTCTTCTTTTCGTCCTCGGGAATTCAGTTATGATGTCCCATAGCTCAAAACATTTCCTGAACTTTGATCCATCTCTGATTTAGTTGATCAAAGTCCTCTTTCTTCTTTTTTGTTGCTTTGTTCCTTTCTCTCCTTAGTCCAGTTATCTTTAATCTTGATTACCTCTTCTTCCATCACCTTTCTCATCACTGTTTCGACTTTAGCCGGTCTAGTCCCCACTTCACATAATCCCACTCTATCAAATTTAATGTTTCTTCTAGAAAGCACATGACTTTGATGACATTATCAAGTGCCTCCTTCAAGTCCCCTTTTCTTATATATTTTGTTTTAATAAGTCTTCTTAATTTCTTGACTTCCTCCTCTAACACACCTTCTAATAGATCTCTCGTTAATTTCAAATGGCTTACAAAGTCCAGGTTACACTGAAATTCTTCCTCAAGTCTTTCTACCACATATTCTGCATCCCAAATCAGCTGTCTCGGAGTTGGATAAACAAGTCCATGGCCATGTTGATGTGTTCAAAATTGAATGGCTCAAATGACGGACGATTGAGTATATATATCTTAAGCACGGATGTGAAGAAAAACATCCCTTACACTCACTTTTCATATTATATACTATTCACAAACCATTCAATGTACTATCCACACACAGGGAAGCAGCCAAACCAACCATATAATTTACTATTCAATATCACACCATCTGCCATCCACAAACACGGGAAAGCAGCCAAACCAAACCACATAATTTACTATCCAATATCACACCACCTACAATCCAAAAAAAAGTTAGTGTTTATAATCACACTACTCATCTCTCATACCCATTGGCAATTTTGAACAGTCTGTTTTCTAGAGTATTGGGTAGCCCTGAGTAGGGCTTTTTTAAAAAATAAATCTCTTAAATACACCAGGCTAATGCTGCCATCTCCCAGGTCTAGCTCCGCACACATATCTCCTACTCCAATCATTTTCCCAATTGACTCTTGTGATTGGGAGTGCAGAGGAAGCTTGAGTGGCTTCCCTATCCCAGTCTTCCGTTTGACGGATAGTGAAAGCCTCTTCCTCTATACCCCAACTGTGGATGAAGTTGTGGTTGTGGTTGTTGCGACAGGGCCTGTGACTGTGGTTGGCAAACCTCCATAGCCAGCTCGTCCAGGAGACGTCTAGCATGCTCCAGGTGCATCTGAAGCTCCCTAAGCTTGTTGAGTCTACTCATCTTCTTTGGGTTGATGGGCCAACGATATGTAGCCAGACTGACGAGTGTTTCTCTATATGACACAATCGCGGACGTGAAGGAAAACACCCCTATCATCACCAAAACACGCGGAATTAAAAGAAAACACTCACTCACTTTTTTACTTTACTCACATAAATTATAAATTTAACAAGTTATTTTAAAAATACGTTGTGCTTATAGACGCACTTCAAACAAAAGTAAAAAGAGGCTGTGATTTTAGACTCACTTCTATTTTTTTTTCTAACTTCCTCACATACCATTAGCAAATTGAATTATTAATTCTTTTCGAGAATATTGGGTAGCACTGAAAAGGGCTGTTTTTTGTGTGCACAAGGAGGGATGACAATCTTTTATCGTCTAAGATTGCGTCCTCGTCTGGCAACAGGATAGGGTCTGCTTCCTCGGAAAGAGAAGCGAACTCTTTCGTGTCGACACGACAGTCGACAAAACTTCTGTCTGGTTCCTGCTGCTGCTGTTGCTACTGCTGTTGCTGCTGCTGTTCTCTCTGCTACTTCTGAAGTCTATACTTCTCAGTCCATTTTTCTTTGTCTCTTTGAATTTCCTCTGTGAAGAGTTCTTCTATGAGGTCTTCCGTTACTTGCAGCATCGATGCAGAGTGACGTAAGCTTCGTTCAGCTTGACTAGTCTTGAGCACATCTTCGTAAGAGGATGAGTCAAACAATGGATGGTCAGACTGGCCAATCCAATCCAGTTAGATTATAGTCGTATTCGCCCGTTCGGGCATGGACGACTGGTTAATGCCCCTTTTGGGGCTAAGCGATTTTTTCGAGGGAGGTGGAAAGAAGCCACACCTCCCTACGCATTAATGCACTCATTTGGTGCTAATTAATTTATCCGGTTCCGAGACATTTATGTCTCACGGGATATAATTTCAGTTTTATCAATCGAATGGGAATAGATACACTCATTCGTTAACAGCAGTGCTATAAGTCAGGCGGAGGCAAGGTCGGTCTGACTATCTGGAAAGAGAGTACATGCATCCAGTGTATTGTTTTTGATTCCCATTTCCGAAAATTAATAGTGTCGTCTGACGTATTTAAATTTGGAATTCAATCATGTGTGCTGTTTATAGAGTAATAGCGGTAGATGGCATAGTTGGCATAGTTTTTAATCCTAAAAAAAAAACGTCTTATATGAGGGCCCTGATGGCTGGGTTAAAGCCACCTTATATATTTAATATTTTGGTTTCCTATTTTATCTTATCTATTTAGTTACCGCATTGTGCAGTTGGCCCTGATAGCTCTGGGAGTTAAGCCACCTTATAGATCTAATTTTGGGGTTCTATGTAAGCTTATTATTCTAAATGAAATTATTGCCGCTTTCATGCGGCTGGCCCTGAAGGCTTGGGAATGTAGCCACCTTATAATCTTATGTTTTAAGGGTTTTAACTAATTCTATTAATATATCATATTTAAAAATGGAATTAAATGAGACTATAGATGGTTAATCAGCATTTTTATTTCTTTTTAATTGAGAGTCACACAGACATAAACCTGGCTGTTTACTTGTGTGGACTCAATCCAGGTACCTCTAGTATGATTTCTAGAACCTGTTTGCAGAAATAGGTGCTGATTGAACCATTAACAAATGACTGTAAGCTTAATAGATGATAATTATATGTAATTTATACTATGCCAGAAAAGTGAAGAGAAGAAAGTATATTAGTTAATTTGATGGTTCATCGGCCACCCGTCACCAGCATGTACTTTGAGAGGTCTCCCTTTTCTCATACAAATTCCATTGCTAATAAATAACAGACAGAAATTTATGTGGCTTCAGTTAAAGAAAGAAAGTCAGTTTCAGAAAGAAAGAAAGAAAGAAAGAAAGAAAGAAAGAAAGAATGAATAGTATGAAAAAAAACAAAGTAAATGGACTTTTGTGATGTGTTACGGAATTTCATTATGATTATGATTTTAAGAAAAAATGAAAACATAAGCGACTGTTTGTTTGGCATTTTTCAGTATAAATAATATACTCAAACACTATCACGCGCACAATGTGTTCCAATAAGGAATTTAAGCTGTACTTGATTGGGCGACCTTTGAGTAATATCCCTTGTCTAAGAGTAACACGGTACTTTCCTATGATATCGCAGGTTCTTAGGTATCGCGAAATTCAAGGTTTTTGATCATTTTCTACATAGCGCCACCTATCGTGTGCTTATATTCTATGCACTTGATGACCGTAAGTTACTAGTTCTGCATCACCAGTTGTATTTTGGGAAGATGTCAAAACTGAAGGTGAGTACACTTTTGAAAATGAATTCCACTTTTTCAAATCATTGCCGTTTCCCATGTTCTTATATAAAATCTAGATCTAAAAATCGTTATCACTGTAACGAATCGTGTATATGCCGTCTGGTAATGTCCAGAGATTTTATGCGAAAGTTGGATCACATGATCACCATTGTTGTCATGACGCAAGAGATTGAATCTATGGTAGCAAGTAAGAGCCAAAAAATGAAGGATGTTAATGTTGTTCTTTTCTGGAGGCTTTCTCAACTGACAGGTGTTGACTTAAAAACTTTTTCTTATTCGTAACTCCTGGTTTTAAGAAACAGTCTGTGGTTGACACTTTCATGTTCATAATGGTGTGCCCATTCTCACCGACAATCCTGATTCCACCCACCCACCTCCGTCCCAAGTGGTTGCATACTCATTATATTATTTTCTCAGATAAGTTTCCATTTATGGATAAAGGGGTGACATAATGAAAACCGTTCAAGTAGCATCCACTTTTTAAACTTATTTACAATTTGCAAGTATATGCCATCCTAACATATTTTTTAGTGTTACCGCGATATCAGAGTAACTCCAATTACATAAGCTCATTTGATTAAAACTGGAAATTAAATGAATGTTAATATGGATCAAAGAACACCAAATGGACCTATCAAATACAGTATATTGAAGGTTAGTGCCTTTATTAGCTGTTAACCAATTGCTAATTTTAAGACCAGCGATACCATAACACACCGGTATAGGCCTTAAATCTTTTCCACGGCATACTCCTACTCAAGCTATGGTTTTCGCTGTTTTAGCAGTGGCTGGAGTAGCATATGCTGATGGTGTCTCCTTGATGGTTACGGTTGATGTAATCATAGAAGATTTAGAAGTTTTAGATCGGAACGTTCGCCATCTGTTGGGTAGAGAGCCGCTCATATCTTTAGAAAAGAGGGATACTGCTCAAACATTTTGGCCATATTTTTTTTCTCGTATGTTTGTGTATGTCTATGACTGTTTATAACTAAAACTTTAAACCCTTTACCAATCTATCATATCTTATGTATGACTGTATACTATTTGCGTTTCAGGGTACGTAAATGTTTTGTGCGCGCGCTGTGTGTGTGTGTGTGTGTGTGTGTGTGTGTGTGTGTGTGTGTGTGTGTGAGTGTGAATTTGCTTATATTACATCCACCTTCCTTTACATCCTACCCCTCCTGTGGCTATAAAATACTCTTACCATTTTCTAGTTAGATAGTATGGTATATGTTGAACTGTGTATCAAAACATGTTCATTTCCCATATGAGGACATACATATGTTAATATGAAAATGGTCTACAACATTCCACAATTTAACATTACCATTCCCTGATCAGGCTGCTGTGACAACCCCTCCTCCATAAGTTCCATTCTCCTGTGAGAACATAAAGCCCACATCGTTAACATATATATATATATTAAGACTACTGGGACTCTAGGTTCGGAGTCATTTCGTTGAGACTACTGGGACTCTAGGTTCGGAGTCATTTCGTTGAGAGTACTGGGACTCTAGGTTCGGAGTCCTTTCGTTGAGAGCGTATTCGAATTACATAGGCTCTTTAACCATCAATCTATACTCAAATATAAGGATTCCTTTCCCCAACGGCTTCTATAAATTTATTGTTATCTTGTACTTTGCATCCATATGATTTCCCCTGGGTTCACCAGAAACCGCTGTCCTAGGTCAACCTATCGTATAACTAAAATGTAGACTATAAGCTATTATTTATCCAGACAGATGGATCAGCTGAACAAAACATGTATCTGTTTTCAAAAATGAAATAAATCTTCTCTGTTGTTTGAAAGCGTCATTTATCTGGGTTATATTGCAATATTTGATAATGAAGACGGTGTAAGGTGATATTTTGTCATGATTGATATGGCAGAACAGTAATGAAGACTTCCATGGTGACGATATATACCAATCAATTCTTAAATCCTGATTACTCTGGCATGCGTTAGAAATTTCTTTCCAATCAATTTTGTATAAATACTTAGGGAATTGCAATGTGTTCTATCAGATGTTAGCAACTTATAATCATGTTGAGTAGTAAATATATATAATAGGATTGAATGAGACCCAGTGATTGACGCAATTTTGAGAATATGATCTAATAATAAACTATCTGCAATGATAACTTTTGCGTTTTGAAGAGGAAAAGAAAAACAGTGTGTGTGTGTGTGTGTGTGTGTGGGTGTGTGTGTGTGTGTTAAAGCAAAAGATGTTTTCAAAATTGTCGTGCTTTCCAATTTTGTTTCAATGATTTATTTATTACGTTCCATTTATATTACAAAGTTCTTTCAGAGGATTCATTAAAATGCGGTCTTATAAATATATATTTTTATGAATAAAATCTAATGCATGCATGCACCAATCAACCAGATATATTTTATTGCTGAATATCTTAGAGCAATTAAACGTGGTTCAATGCGTATAAATGGTGCTCTTGCTGTAATTGATAATAAAAGACATTAAAGGGAAAAGGAGACGGTAAATATAGATAAAGAAACATAAAGAAATATAACGAGGTACTATATATATATATATATATATATATATATATATATATATATATATATATATATATATATATATATATATATATATATATATATATATATATATATATATTCCATGATAGTAGTTACCACTGAGATGAAATGAAATACAATTAATATTCCCTCTGTTTCCAATAAGATTCAAGTTATTTAATCGCGCATACATTAGTTACATTTCTGTCTGTCGTCCATTAGTTACATTTCTTTGTCTGTCGTCCATTAGTTACATTTATATGTCTGTCGTCCATTAGTTACATTTCTATGTCTGTCGTCCATTAGTTACATTTCTATGTTTGTCGTCCATTAGTTACATTTCTATGTCTGTCGTATATAATTTACATTTCTATGTCTGTCGTACATTAGTTACATTTCTATGTCTGTCGTCCATTAGTTACATTTATATGTCTGTCGTCCATTAGTTACATTTCTATGTCTGTCGTCCATTAGTTACATTTCTATGTATGTCGTCCATTAGTTACATTTCTATGTATGTCGTCCATTAGTTACATTTCTATGTATGTCGTCCATTAGTTACATTTCTATGTCTGTCGTCCATTAGTTACATTTCTATGTCTGTCGTACATTAGTTACATTTCTATGTATGTCGTCCTGGCACAATATCTAAGTTCTTTTTAATGCAAATGAGTTACATAGCCTATCAGTACATGGCTTTGAATCCGGCAATACAATGTAACTGAACACAACTCTCACAATTTTAGAGTAGGTCAAGACAACATAATATCAATCGAAAGGCATTTAGATCAACTTAGATACATATGTTTACGTTGAAGTTAGTAACAAATACGATAGTCAGTGACAAAAAACATGATGTGAGGAATGCGAATTGTAACCACAATCATTTTTTCAAATAATGTATGTTACGTCAGCACAGTAAATCACAAAACAGTCAAACAAACTAAACAAACGATTTTGTTTTATATTGTTCGTCGGATATTTTTCCGCTAAAACGAAACCCAATCTAGTCCTACCACATTGATGATTTATATGATAGGACTGACTGCATGATTGATTGAGAGGTTACAAATAGCAAAAGGTTCCATCATTCGTAACTGTGAATCCTTGTTTTGTAAGTAGCAGAAGTAGTTCGAATAGCATCTCTCTCTATACATAGGGATGATCTTTAAAAAAAAACTAGCAGTTGCTAAGGTTAATTAAGATTTCTTTCTCATTCCAAAAAAATGATCAAATTTATATAAAGAAAATAGACAATAACAAAAATAAATTTCCATGAAAACAAAAGTTTACAAATCGGTAAACGAAAGTTCTTCTACGAATTTAAGTAATTATAGTTAGTTTACCTACCATCTCAAATACATTATGTATCCTGCCTGTTCGTTTGTTTCTTAACAGTCGATACTCACCATCACATGTTTAATGCATGTGAAATTTCTGTTTTCTAACCATTGGCGATTTTAAGGAATTCTTAATATTTATTTATAGCATTATCCAGTATGCTTGTGACATGATACCATTTCCTCTACTTTCTGTGACATGGACCGAAATTGTGATATATACTACTGCCTCAAGTGTATCATAATTTTACAGCAGTACGCTTGTCTAACTGACAATTCAGTTGTCTTTATTGTATCAAGATCTATATCAACCTACGCTTGTCTAACTGTCACTCCATCTGTATCTAGTGCATTCAAATCTACACAAATCTACGCCTGTCTAACTGTCACTCCATCTGTATCTAGTGCATTCAAATCTACACAAATCTACGCCTGTCTAACTGTCACTCCATCTGTATCTAGTGCATTCAAATCTACACAAATCTACGCCTGTCTAACTGTCACTCCATCTGTATCTAGTGCATTTAAATCTACACAAATCTACGCCTGTCACTCCATCTGTATCTGATGTATCAAGATCTATAGTAACCTACGCCTGTCTAACTATCACTCCATTTGTCTCTAGTGTACCAAGATCTATAGCAACCTACGCTTGTCTAACTGTCACTCCATCTGTATCTAGTGCATTCAAATCTACACAAATCTACGCCTGTCTAACTGTCACTCCATCTGTATCTAGTGCATTCAAATCTACACAAATCTACGCCTGTCTAACTGTCACTCCATCTGTATCTAGTGCATTCAAATCTACACAAATCTACGCCTGTCTAACTGTCACTCCATCTGTATCTAGTGCATTCAAATCTACACAAATCTACGCCTGTCACTCCATCTGTATCTGATGTATCAAGATCTATAGTAACCTACGCCTGTCTAACTATCACGCCATTTGTCTCTAGTGTACCAAGATCTATAGCAACCTACGCTTGTCTAACTGTCACTCCATCTGTATCTAGTGCATTCAAATCTACACAAATCTACGCCTGTCTAACTGTCACTCCATCTGTATCTAGTGCATTCAAATCTACACAAATCTACGCCTGTCTAACTGTCACTCCATCTGTATCTAGTGCATTCAAATCTACACAAATCTTCGCCTGTCTAACTGTCACTCCATCTGTATCTGATGTATCAAGATCTATAGTAACCTACGCCTGTCTAACTATCACTCCATTTGTCTCTAGTGTACCAAGAGATATAGTAACCTACGCCTGTATAACTGTTACTCCATCTGTCTCTAGTGCATCCACATCTACAGCAACCTACGCCTTTCTAACTGTCACTCCATCTATCTCTAGTGTACCATGATATATAGTAACCTACGCCGGTTTAACTGTCACTCTATTTGTCACTATAGTCTGAGTCTATATCCCCGTTTGTTTGTACACCCGATTGCGACCAGGTTGTCCATAACACCTTTATCGTCTGCGTGTCTCATGCTTAACGGAAGTTTCACTATCAACCATGGTCATCCTCGAAATCAATTTCCAGTTCCTGGACAAGTCCATTTCCAGTGAAGGGGCACATGCATAACTACACATATATGTATATAGAAGGTAGATTTAACTGGTGGCAAAGGGATATAACTCTTAACTTTACCGTAATTGACGGAAGTATCCGGAAGTAACCAAATAGGTGCAATGACGTCACTCTATTTGCGGAAATTAGACTTGCCCAAATTGTATGTAATATGGTGTCGTGTTAGTATGGAAACTTCCGTTAAGCATGAAACGCGCAGACGATATAGGTGGTATGGACACTCTGGTCGCAGTCGGGTTAGAAAATATAAATCAATGAATGAACTGCGTAAGATTTATTGATTTTTTTTGTCTTGTTTATGCTTTTCGTTACAGAAATTGGCAGAAGGGTACAAACAAACTGGGATATAGAATCAGACTATAGTGTATCAATATATATAGCAACCTACGCCTGTCTGTCAATCCATCTGAATATAGGGTATCAAAATCTGCAGCAATCTACGTGTGTCTGTCAGTCCATATATCTGAGAAAATACAGTCGTTTAACTGAGTTTGTCGTGGTATAAACTGTCACTCTGTGAATCAGTAAATAACGACGGAGGGGAGTTGTGCAATCAGCAAATAACGACTGAGGGGAGTTATGCAATCAGCAAATAACGACTGAGGGGATTTATGCAATCAGTGTGAGTCGATAACTGACAGTTTATACCACGATAAACTCAGAAAACTATTTATTTTATATCGTTATTTTGTCTTTTTCTTTAAAGATATTTCTTATACGTTTTACAGCTTTATTTAAGTGCTGGATTCTCATTTTAAATTTAAGGGTGTCCGCTCTGTATCTAATTATAGAACAGGGGATTCTCCATCAGCATTGTAGTAACTACGTCAACATAAATAACAAATAATTCTGACAATGGTTTGACGATCTACATTTTACACAATGATCTTTATCGTTATGTAAGTTAGCAAATGTGATCTTAGGAGAAGTTCGATATTCAAAGACAAGAATGTATTGTTCTGATCGACATACGAATGACTCTTTAATTTGATGATCTCATGTGTTCATTGTGGACTGGCCGAATCGTTATTGTCCGAACAAGTACGTTATACCCCAACATTGTAACTATCAAGTTCAGAGTCTTACATTGCAGGAGTGCGAATGCAAATGTTATGATATTCGTCGTTGACCCCTCCCAATGCTCCCTATTCCGACATCCATTTATCTATATGTTTTAATTCATTTCTAACGTGTCGCCGTGAAAGTGCTGTACAGCATAACCCCAATGATTTCCGTGGCATATTTTGAGTTTACCGCCTTTTCAAACCTAATCAAAGAAAGAATTATTAATCTTTATTAATATTTAAAAGATATTGCAAGATGCATTTTGTATCAAGACATATACAGTCAGTTTAATTATAGACAGGCTAATTTTAATCATTCAAAAGCAAAGTTTAACTTCCGTGATTCGTAATATGATGCAAATTATAACCCAATCTGATGCAAAATATAACCAAACATGGTGCAATATATCACCAAATCTGATGAAAAATATAACTAAATCTGATGCAAAATATAACAAAAATCTAAGTTCATGATGTGCACTAAGTAGATGTTGAAAAGCTTGGGTGACAGGAGACAGCCTTGCCATATTCCAGCTGTTGTCTTGAACAAGTCCCCCACAGAACATTGAGCAGTTACCACACTGGTAGCCTTGGCGTACAGCTGCTTGATGGTATTGGTTAACCTTTAACCCTATGTTATATTTCTTCATTGTGGCCCACAATGCCTCATGTCACACACTGTCAAAAGCCTTTTTTGAAATCTATGAAAACATGATAGATGTCTTGTTGATAATGTGAGTACTTTTGAGACAGAACCCTAAGATTGAATATGTGTTCTGTTGTGCTTCTTCCACTCCGGAACCCTGCCTGTTTTTCAGCGATTATTTCTTCTGATTGTGGGTTCAGTCTGTTCAAGATGATGTTCAGCATCACACCTTACTAGGATGGCTGATCAAACTGATAGTTCTGTAATTGTGTCACATCTGGAGAGTGTTATAATCAGTGACTGGGTCCACTGTTTTGGCCATTCGTCTGTCTGTCTGCCAGATCTTGTTGCAGATTTTTGTTAGTAGCTCTATCTCTGATTCCCCACATTCTTGATAAGTTCAGCTGTGATGTTGTTTACTCCAGCTGCCTTCCCATTCTTCAGTGTTCTTATTGCTGACTTAACCTCTTCTTTGACAATGGATTAAATCATCATCATTTGTGGCGTTTGGAACTTCAAGCACATCTGAGTCTCTTGTGGACGGATGGTTGTAAAGTTCTTTACAATACGCAGTCCATTTTTTTGCAATGTCACTTGCTTCTGTGAGGCATTTTCCATTTTCCTCTTGAATGGTACTGACTCTTGATTGCCTCCGTCTGGTGAGGTCTTTCACAATTTTGGAATGCCTTTTTGCTGTTATACTTTATCCGACTGCTCTCTATTTCTGTGCACTTTTGTCATATCCAATCTTTCTTTGCTTTTTCTGATATTCTTGTTATTACTCGGTACTCCACTGCCCCTGTTGTGTGTCTGGTGTTTTTGAGGTCTCTTCGGGCATCACACAGATTCATAATCTCTTCTGTAACCCATGTTTTTTTTCTTTGGGCGATGGAGGCCAATGATGTCCTTGGCAGCTGTTTTCATGACTGTATTGAAAGTGTTTGTCCACATCTAATACAAAATAAAACCAAATTAGGTTCAAAATATAACCAAATCTGCTGCAATAAATAACTAAATATGATGCAAAATATAACCAAATATGATGCCAAATGTTTCCAAACATGATGTAAAATGTGACCAAATCTGATGCAAAATATAACTAAATATGATGCAAAATATAACCAGCTACCAAGATATATAATCTGATGGAAAGTTTAACCTAATTACAGGATTTGAAATTTGATACAAAATATAATACTTAAAAGGACTTACGTTCACCTCGTCGATGAAAAGTTTTAAGAAGTGGACTTTATGTAGTTGCAGTGCTTAGACTGTACGTGGACTAAATTAGATTAAGCTGCTTTGTTGTTTCGAGTTTATATGAACAAGGAAGCAAGGTAATCTATGGTGTTCATTTTATGACTAGGAGTAAATGTAACTTCTTCAAGAAAACTACCCATGTAAAAAATAATTTAAACCTCATCATTTATGTATATTCCATTTTATATCGCTGGCACAGTGAATACCAACGTTCAGGAATTAATATATTATATATCGAAAAAAAATAGTTCAATCTTTCTTCGTTGCTTAGGCAAGTCTTCTAGAACCGTTGTGTACACATATATTGCTACCTTAATGCGATGAATGTAGATATTCAATGATTAACTGAGTCACTAACTGGTACCAGCGCTCTAGCGTTATAAAAATATAATTTTACCTAAAGATTATCCAGATTACTTTGATCGGATAAAGTGAATACGAATCCATTTTGTATGGCTAGAATTTGTCTTTAGTAATACTTTTATCTATTCAAAATGTCATAGGTAACATTTCGAGTCAGGTAACAATTTGCGGTTTAACACTCTCATCTAGTAGATGACTTGCTTCACTCTGACAAAGAATCATGGCTAATCCCACTCCCTTAGTCACTGAATTTCCTTCGTCACTAATCCATCATGTAAACCCACCCCTTGAGTCACTGACATTAATTCGTGACTAAACCCACGCCCTTAATGATTGACTTTCATTCGTGTAAACCCACTCCTTGAGTCGCTGACATTCATTGGTGACTAAAACCACGCCCTTAGTGATTCACTTTCATTCGTGACTAAACCCACTCCGTTAGGCATTGACTTTTATTTTATTCGTGATTAAACCTAATCCCGTAGTGTTTGACTTTTATTCTTGACAAAACCCAATCCATTCGTCACTAACTTTCCTTCGTGACTAAATCCAATCCATTCGTCGTTGACTTATATTTGTGGCTAAACAAGCACCCTTAATCACCAACTTTCCTTCGTGACTAAACATTTTCCCTTAGTCGATGGCTTTCCTTCGTGACTAGACCTTCTCCCTTCGCCGATGGCTTTCATTCGCGAAAAATCCACTCCTTTAGGCCAGAGTCGTTGTTAGATGTAAAACGTTTCAACTTTTATAGAATGTTTATATGTGTAGTATATCAATTCAAATCGATTATATTATATTTGAATGAATGATGTCCATATGTATGAATTATATCAATTTGTATGAATTATATTACTGTGGCGTGATGGGTTTGCTATGTCTACACTGTGGTAGGTGTGTTATGGCTGGGGTTCTAGGTGCTTTGACCATAGGTGGTTTGACAACAGGTGCTTTGACCACAGGTGCTTTGACCATAGGTGGTTTGACCATAGGTGGTTTGTCCACAACGGGGGCTTGATCATAGGTGGTTTGTCCATAGGTGGTTTGTCCACATGTGGTTTTTATAATAATAATAAACTGTTATTTAGAATTTAAAATTATGGTTCAATTAATGAAATTTTATGTGACAAGTTTCCTTTGAGTTGCCAATAAGTCAGTGTTAATTAATAATTAACATGTAATAAATAAAAATCAATAACATCAAAGCTGGTGCCAGGCCTACTCGATTTATTATTAAACAGAAAATGAACACCAATTAGGCAACAAGTCCAACGTTTCACAAATTAAGGCTGTAGATCTACTTGAAAATTACACTCAGTCCTACAAAATACATACCGCATATAAATGATAAAATCTAATCAAAACATTAATGTCATGCAAATATTATAGTTAATGGAATAACAGTTTTATGGTTAACTAAATGATAGATGTGCAATAGCACGCAAATATATCAGTATATCTGTTTGACCATATGTCTGAACAGCACGTTTTACTTTTTCATGCACGATCCTGTATCGCTTCTCGGCTGGATGGTTTGCTCCTGCGACACCTTGCAGGAAAGTTGTCTTCTGCTTCGTGCAGTCCTTATGCAGACCGTCAAGGAAACCCCACATTGTTGCGTGACTACATTGTAGAAGAGACTGTAGACTGTGATGCCATCCTTCGCAAATGTTGTTCGTTCGAGCTACACCATCGCCTATCGTCTGCATTTGATTCCAAGTTTCAATTGGAAATAAGGCAGGTCTGTAGTTTTCTCCACGACCACGGATGCGACGTCCTCGGATGTAAGTGTGCTCGAAGTATGTCAGCACCTCGTCGATGTGGTTCATTGCTGGCATAGAGTCTGATAACAGTTCGAACGCTTCTGTAACATCTTGGACTGGTACATGAGATAGGGCGGCAAGACAACGAACAGCGATACGTATACATCGTTACTAGTTTCATATTCCACTTTCAGTCCAACCTCATGTACCTTTCGTATTACGCTTTGGGAAAGATGGAAGTAGCAGCCTGTAGTACGAGCATCAGGAAATTTTTCTTGAAATGCTCCCATTGCTGCCATTTCGAAATCGGTGAGAATAAATCTTGGTCCTGCCAACGGAATAAGACGCACTACTTCCTGGAGTAATCGGTCGTACGTCGCACGTGTTTTATTTGGCAAAAGACAGTATAACGCAACTGGGTTGATGCCGTTGACAAATTGAAAATGAATAGTGTAAAGCTGGAAAAATAAGTCTGGCACCGTCTTGAATGTACCATCTGCTAGCCACACGGACGCACGTGCCAAGCCATCGATCACCTCGTGACATCCAAGTATGATAATACGATCATCACCAGGACCCGAATCAAACTGTACGAAGTGACTAAAACGTTCCGGCATCTCAAAATCGAGATCGTGTGGAATCGGAGGCATTGCTCTGTCTCAGTGGGCGTTCGTTTTCTGTCTGTGTTTCCTCAATGCTCTTGATAAAGTAGTTTTCTTTGGTAATGCGTGTAAAACATGATCGGCGAGAGCTGAAGTGACTGAAGTTTGTGTTGCAGCTGGCGTAGCAAGAGTATCCTCGAGTCTTTGTTTCATTTCTCCGACAGCTCGTCTTGCCAAACCGTAGCTGATGTTTGCTTCATGTGAGTGTTGAGGAATCTTGTTTCCAACAATTACAAGAGCACGTGCCACAATTGTAGCTTTGCACTTACAAGTGCGATTCTTGATACAGCGCCAAACGCGTGACCCATTCTTCAGTTCTCTATGAATCCAAAATTCATGTCCGCGATACAATAAAGTTCTATTACCTCTTTTTGACGTACTATACTCTGCAAGATTCTCCATGATTTTGACTTGGGTGGGCTAGATGACTTGTGTTTATACATAAATACATGTAAAGTACCAACGTAAACAGATATTGTTGCTACCTCTATTACCATATGTTCAGACATATGGTCAAACAGATGTACTGACATATTTGCATACTATTGCACATCTGTCATTTAGTTAAATAAATAATGTATGGATTAAGTGCCGCAACTTAAGATATAATTACGAAACTTATAATCCTTAAACAATACAAATTTTTGTGAATAAAATGCCGCAACTTATAATCCCTGAAGATACGCTTTACGCAACTTTATGGTCAAACCCCCTATGGACAAACCACCTATGATCAAACCCCCGCTGTGGACAAACCACCTATGGTCAAACCACCTATGGTCAAAGCACCTGTGATCCAACCCCCGCGTACCATGGCTGGGTAGGGTGCTCACAATATTTTATTTTATATATTATAGAAGTTCAACCCAGGCTCGATTTGGCTAGAAGTTAAATTACTGAAAGTCAGATGTAAAGCATAGAGTCAGATGACAGTTAAATTACTGAAAGTCAGATGTAAAGCATAGAGTCAGATGACAGTTAAATTACTGAAAGTCAGATGTAAAGCATAGAGTCAGATGACAGTTAAATTACTGAAAGTCAGATGTAAAGCATAGAGTCAGATGACAGTTAAATTACTGAAAGTCAGATGTAAAGCATAGAGTCAGATGACAGTTAAATTATCGAATATACAAGAAAATGAAATTCAACGATTAACAATTTAATACAATTCAATAGTCAAGTACTTCAATTTCCTAAGTACTCTTTAACAATTTAATACAATTCAATTAGCAGTGTGCGATAGATTCCCATCTGTCCTTGCATTATATTAATCGGTGTCTTCTTCTCTCCTATTCCTTCACTTCCTTCTCCTCTTCGTCCCAATTTTCTCCAACTTCTCTTTCTACTCCTCCTCCACTTTCTCTTCCTCTACTTCCTTTTTCTTCTCCTCCACGACTCTCTCCTCTGACTATTCTTTGTCGACTCCGACTGCTCTGGTCGTCTCACTTCCGTATGTCCTCTTGGAAACTCGAGGCTTAATATAACTGGAAGTTCTGTCCTCCACAAACAAAATCTTCCTGTGAAAATACGAGGACGATGCAATATTTTCCATAGCCCTCTCATCTCACTTTATACCCAGCCAATCTTCAGATGACGGCTGGTACATTTATCGGTCACACGTTCATTCACATTGAAATGCGCATATGTTCTTGTATGATAAAACAACGTCGTATTAAAAGCACTGTATCAGTTACTTCTCATATATATATCAATAAATTGCGTCATATCAGTAAATATTCCTAATACCATTATCCTACACAATATCACAACAATCAGACGCACTTTTTTGATGACAACGCATACAAAGTACACAAATATTCAAATGTCCATGTTATGATATATTCATTCATCCATATTAACTACTCTTACATACTTCAACCATTTTCCGAATTAATAATTCAAGCACATGTAAATTCTAACATAACGCATTATTAAATGTATTGGTTTACTACGAATAGTGAATTACAAAATTAATTGTGACCACAAGCTAACATTCTACATAATTCTCAAACTCATTTCTCAAATACGCATGTAAATTAAACACTATAAAAGTAATTATAGTAATACACCATCCTAGTAATTAAGTATACATAATATATATATATAATTAAAATGACAAAACTCTAGCAAATAGCCACTTACTTTTACGAAGCTCTGCCTTTCCATAGAATCACCAACGTTGTACGGCCAAATTACGAGAGTGGCTCCACGTTTCTAGGCTAAGAATGTATTATCTGTGCCATTAAAATCCAGCCAATCAACAACCAACAACAAAGATAGAACAATTGTCCTTCCTTAATGAAATCACATTATGGTGAGAAACTGCACATACAAAGTTCACTGCTTTCTTCATTACTGAAGTAAGCTTCTAAATTTATAAATTTGTTTCTTGCCAATACTGAGGTAAGTATATGTTTTTCATCCATTTCGTGAATGCATTTTAGCTTACATGTGTACGATAGTAGCGTAAGGGTACGAACCTCTGCCTCAGATACAAGAGGTCGCGAGTTCGAACCTCGGCCGATTTATGAAAAAGACTTATAAAAATGGTACTTGTGGAAGCATCGCTTGGATAACAGCGTTAAGAGGTTAGGATTGGGCCTGGTCGGGCTGGTGTCAGGATAATGTGACTGAGTCGGACATGATGTCGTATGTATACTTCACGATACCGAAATGCTTAACATCATTATATACTGCCACACTGCAGACTTCGTAGCTATATGACTAAAATGTTTAAGCTACATTCATACTCTAAATGGCACACACACATACACTGTTTTACCCAGGACCATCGAATGATTTGTTGGCTCTAGGAAAAATTATGCAGTTGGCACCCTTTAAATTACAAAAGTATTTTTCTCTTAGGTGGTGGGCCCCCTGACGGTTATGGGCCGTGTGTATTTTGTCTTGCCTGTCCTACCCTGTCCGCGGACGACGTTTTCACTAAGGTACCTTTATACAAACGTGGATGACATGAGGTTAGTTGCAATAAAGGCAGCTGCAAATTAAGACTTTTAGAGGCCAAATATATATGCAATTCGGGAATAAAAGTGACTTCTCTTGTTTGTTCCCGAAATCAATGGCATTCCTATTTTCCCGTCTATTGCAATCGTTAAGTCATTCCGATTTTATTATTTGTCGACTGCGTATTTCAATATAACACTTGGCTTGATTGAGTTTCTATTTCTTCCAATTGATTAGTATACATGTTTTAAAACTAGAAACTGTGCTGTATGTTTCTTGTTGTTTCCTTGTCAATTGGACTCTTCGAGATCAACGATTCCAGCAGATGCGGAAATGATGTAAATACTCATGAAGTTCATGCAAATATTGGCTGCTCACGCAAAATAAATAGATCCAATGCTAGAATTTGATTGAAATATTTATTGTGGTGGGAACTGTAACAGAGTGCAAGCCGTATGTATCCAAATAATTATTTAATTTATATAAAACATGCGAGTGCACAAATTCACCTGCCTATATCGTTTATCTACCGTCTTTGTTCATCTGCGGAATATCCTATATACTATGTACATGTTATTGAGTTCTATAACTTATTTCCTAGCCAAACATCATAACAGTATTGACTACACTATAATTTTGTAGTTATCTATTTTGTGCTAAACATTGTATGCAAAACTAAAATTACATATATGTATGTTAAATAAAAAGGGGCATCCAATAATGTAATTGCAATTAAATCTCTGCTAATTATCCAAAAGACCACAAGACAAATACAGTTCAGTTTGCAATATTGCAAAATTAAATTCTTAGAATAACTTTTTAAACAAGAGAAAAAATGTGTATCTTGTCAGAAATAATGCGAATTTGCAGAAAAATTAATATCTGGTATAATCATCATTGCCATCTTTTTAATTAGGTACATTCTACTGTATATTAAACAAACATATTGGGAAAAAATAATTACATTCACCTGAGATGAGAAAAGTCCATTACACCATTAATATGTGCTGATTAGATTTGTCTAGGGTTAATGAGTGCATATGTCTTTCATGTCTCTTGTGAACGAGTTGACTATGGCTTCCCAGGTTTTTCCTGTACTGTCCACCAAGTATAGCGCATTGTCAGCTGGAAATTGCGGTAACCTCTACAAAACCACATAAAAATAAAAGCGTATGTCTTTTCACACGATACGTCGTTTTTGCCGTGATAGTCTTGACATCAAACAGGTTGTATTACATTTAAGTAAAAAGGATAGATACAACTTACGGAAAAGAGAAGCAACTGTTCAAACGGCAGTGGTACAGCTTAAATCAACATAAAGAAAATTTGATTGGGGATGTGTAGGGCAAATATCAGGTCAGTTATGTAAGCACCATTTCTGGTACAAAAAAAACTTACATCAATCAAACTACGAATCGGCACAACAATACAGGAAATACAATCAGCGGAAATGTCCTCCCAATTATCATGAGCTTCCATGCGTACCTGACAAATGGAATCGGAACAGACAGTCGTTAGAAAAAAAATCTCAGTTTCGTAAGCGATGGTAAATAAAACTCGAAATACAAATGTAACAAAATGATACACTTAAATCTTTTAAAAGTCATATGTATATATTCTCTCTGGTGATCTACCTCAAGATCATTAATAATTGGATGTGAATAAATGTTCACCTTTCATTGTAGCCTCCTGATAACTGTAAAGATGGCGCCGTTGCATGAGAGCTACCAGTGCCTTGGTAAATGATGTATCGTTAAAGGATCGATTTCATGGAGCTCCCGTTACACGTATTAAGTTATGTGTTTAGATTTAACGTCTCCGTGGTCGATTCAATTCGTCAAATGACAATAGTTTGGGGTTCTTTCAAATATGATTCTGAAGACCAATTTACATTTTGCTATGCTTTTAAAACAAATTGCACAGAATCATAAAGCTAAATGTGGAATCAGCGAATGCGGTGCATCGATTGAGTATTGGCAAGAAGTGGATTTGTGTATTGCTACTGGGCGTAAAAATAATTGAAGGGAAACAACAGCTGCAAGATGAAATTACCAAGAGAACCGCGCTGATAAGGAAATAAAAGTCGCGTGTTTGATCGTAGATAGTGATAATGGTCTAAAGGAGGCGACGACTGTTGGTCTTGGTGTGTCTAGAGTCATAGCAAGAATCATCGTAGGTGTACCAATCAGTATTGTTACCGAAGCTATATCAATGGGAACTTGTGTCGTTGCCTGTGGTAGCAAATTGATTTCTATACAACGCACCTATTCCAAATTGTTAGCAGCTGAACAGTTACTTGGTGGCAATCGAAGATAAACAAATCAGTGTGGCTGAGTTTGAGACGGTGCTGGCGGAAATAGAAAACCACAGAAATTTACAAGCACAAATACGAAACTCCAATAATTCACTAAAACTGTGTGCTTTTTTGCATTTACAAGAGCGAGCAGATCCACTAGCGTGATGCTTCGATGATGATACGTTTTCTGTCTGGGTGTGCGTCGGCAGCGTTGAATAACATAGCAATGGCTGAGCTGTGTTGTTTCTCGACGTGAAGCATTGATCTTGTTATTCAACGATTTTGCACGATGGCGAATCAAATAAAATAGACGTGAGAGCGATACCGCGTTTGCGACATAATAATTTCCAAGTCCTAGGTAACCATTCCAGTTTATCACTTTCGATAGATTATGGAATGAGAGCCTTTGCCTTCAATTTCACCTTGATGAAGATCCTTCTGAACTGTTTTAATCAGTTTGTCGTAGCATAGAAATGAAAACTGGATGCGGTTTCGAATGCATCTGTTTTTGCTACCACAGGGGCTCCGGCCTCCAACAGCAATGGAATGACAGCGAGGAATGAAAATATTCAGCCATCAGGTTTCATCACAGAATTATCACAAATCGTTGACGTTGATCACATGTTATTTCAAAATGTGCATGTTTAAATACCCTCTAATAGTCAACGGCCCACGTTGAGCCACCTGTGTTTTACAGGAAACGTCTTATCGGAGATGTTCATTACGATACATGTATAATCTGGATCACCGACAACACTGTTTTCAAATTACATGTCCACCATAAACTGCTTAACCACTTCTAAAAACTCGAGATAAAAGTAATAAATCGGGTAAATCTGGGCAATATGAAAGCCTGTGTCAATGTTATAGTCTATATTTTAACATATTCATGAGTACTATATGATTGTATTCATTCCAAATTCAGTAAGATGTCTTCAGTACGTTATCGGTGGACACAGCCTAAACGATGTCTACGTAGCTGCCAATTTTGAAAATATCGAACGTTCCATATGAATGCCCGTATTGTCGCTGGTTTCAAATGCCATACACACATGAAGCAGTTTGCTGACTGATCCTGAAAACAAGTTTACGAACGTTTCTGCTAAATCCGAATCAGTTTGTGAGTGGGATCATGCAGGAAAATATCTCTACGACATTAATATGGTTTTATCGGACTCAAACCAAAGTGAACATAAAGTATGTCTTTAGTTTTATTACTGGAGGCAATTTTGTTTTTGACATGAATGTTAGGTTCGGATGTTTTCTGGCTGAATAGTATAAACGGATCAGTGAATCTCCCATAATTGTTGCTATAACAAGAGAGTCATAATGTCGTCATAGTGACTGTAACTTTGTCTAAACATTCTACGATTTGAAGTTGAAAATGCCCCTATGCCTTTGTTCACAATTAAACTTTTGCCCACAAATGTCAATTTGAAATCTGTCAGTTAACGGGTTTTCTCGCATTAATAACACGAACGCGCGTACGATCGTCATTGCATACATTAAATATCAGGTCTATCTCTAATGGATAGCTATATCTCCATAATGTCGCCACGCATGCCCATCCTGATCCATCAGGGAAAATTAACGTACAAATATAAAACCCAAGAGGCTTATTGTGCAAATATAAAACATGCATTAGGCATAGTAAGCAAATATGATACGTAAAATAGACATAGTGTACAAATAGTGTAAAAAATATTAAACAAAAAAGAGGCGTAGTGTGCAAATATAACACGTAAAATAGGCATAGTGTACAAATATAAAACATGCATTAGACACAGTAAGCAAATATAACACGTAAAATATGCATAGTGTACAAATATAAAACATAAAAGAGGCGTAGTGTGCAAATATAAAACATGCATTAGACACAGTAAGCAAATATAACACGTAAAATAGGCATAGTGTACAAATATAAAACATAAAAGAGGCGTAGTGTGCAAATATAAAACATGCATTAGACACAGTAAGCAAATATAACACGTAAAATAGGCATAGTGTACAAATATAAAACATGCATTAGACACAGTAAGCAAATATAACACGTAAAATATGCATAGTGTACAAATATAAAACATAAAAGAGGCGTAGTGTGCAAATATAAAACATGCATTAGACACAGTAAGCAAATATAACACGTAAAATATGCATAGTGTACAAATATAAGACATAAAAGAGGCGTAGTGTGCAAATATAAAACATGCATTAGACACAGTAAGCAAATATAACACGTAAAATATGCATAGTGTACAAATATAAAACATAAAAGAGGCGTAGTGTGCAAATATAAAACATGCATTAGACACAGTAAGCAAATATAACACGTAAAATAGGCATAGTGTACAAATATAAAACATGCATTAGACACAGTAAGCAAATATAATACGTAAAATAGGCATAGTGTACAAATATAAAACATAAAATAGGCATAGTGTACAAATATAAAACATGCATTAGACACAGTAAGCAAATATAACACATAAAATAGGCATAGTGTACAAATAAAAAACATAAAAGAGGCTTAGTGTGCAATTATAAAACATGCATTAGACACAGTAAGCAAATATAATACGTAAAATAGGCATAGTGTACAAATATAAAACATAAAAGAGGCTTAGTGTGCAAATATAAAACATGCATTAGACACAGTAAGCAAATATAACACGTAAAATAGGCATAGTGTACAAATACAAAACATGCATTAGACACAGTAAGCAAATATAACACGTAAAATAGGCATAGTGTACAAATATAAAACATAAAAGAGGTTTAGTGTGCAATTATAAAACATGCATTAGACACAGTAAGCAAATATAATACGTAAAATAGGCATAGTGTACAAATATAAAACATAAAATAGGCATAGTGTACAAATATAAAACATGCATTAGACACAGTAAGCACATATAACACGTAAAATAGGCATAGTGTACAAATATAAAACATAAAAGAGGCTTAGTGTGCAAATATAAAACATGCATTAGACACAGTAAGCAAATATAACACATAAAATAGGCATAGTGTACAAATATAAAACATGCATTAGACACAGTAAGCAAATATAATACGTAAAATAGGCATAGTGTACAAATATAAAACATAAAAGAGGCTTAGTGTGCAAATATAAAACATTCATTAGACACAGTAAGCAAATATAACACGTAGAATAGGCATAGTGTACAAATATAAAACATGCATTAGACACAGTAAGCAAATATAATACGTAAAATAGGCATAGTGTACAAATATAAAACATAAAATAGGCATAGTGTACAAATATAAAACATAAAAGAGGTTTAGTGTGCAAATATAAAACATTCATTAGACACAGTAAGCAAATATAACACGTAAAATAGGCATAGTGTACAAATATAAAACATAAAAGAGGCTTAGTGTGCAAATATAAAACATGCATTAGACACAGTAAGCAAATATAACACGTAAAATAGGCATAGTGTACAAATATAAAACATGCATTAGACACAGTAAGCAAATATAACACGTAAAATAGGCATAGTGTACAAATATAAAACATGCATTAGACACAGTAAGCAAATATAACACGTAAAATAGGCATAGTGTACAAATATAAAACATAAAAGAGGCTTAGTGTGCAAATATAAAACATGCATTAGACACAGTAAGCAAATATAACACATAAAATAGGCATAGTGTACAACATAAAAGAGGCTTAGTGTGCAATTATAACACGTAAAATAGGCAGTGTACAAATATAAAACATGCATTAGACACAGTAAGCAAATATAATACAAATTAGACACAGTGTACACAAATTAAAGCAAATAAAACATAACATGGGCACAGTGTATAAAATATGAAACCTAAAATAAGGCATAGTGTGCAAGACATATAAACATGATATGGTCATAGTGCCTAAAATACAAGAAAACTTACAATATCTGTATACGGGTCCAGTCACCGGCATTAATATTTCATACCAACCATGATTCTATGCTAGGCCTGACCTCTGATAGCAGGGATAATTAGTATTTCTAATATATCGAGAAGCAGGACAACTACAGACGATCGTTTCAAGACTTCATTTTGTTCTACTGTTTTGTTATACGTAGGACAATTAATGACGACCGTTACCTGACCCAGTATGTACTACTGTTGTGGTATAACAGGACAAATATAAATGATCATTCCAGGACTTAATCTGTCCTACTGTCGTGGTATAAGCTGGACTAGTCCAAGAAAATCAACGCACCCCCCTCCATGCTGATGGACGATATGTGATACTCATGTTACCTATTCATTAAAATGTGCAATTTTGCTGCATGCAGATCTGTCCGGAACAAACACGGGTACACTTTAGACATACCGGTAATTGGTACAAGCAATACATGTATCTAGCGCGTAACGCAAACTGGACTTAAGACAGAGGGTTGTGTTATTCGAGGTGGATTTAAAAGTCACCAAACATAGGATTTGCTCCAGAAATATAATGGACATGTCACAAAAAAACCTTCAGCCGACAGCAGCTCCACAGCTGGTAGAAATACCGTTAAGTCTACAAAATCTACACCGTTAAATGCAGCCAAGATTGCCTGCAAATCTTTGCAGGTTATCGTGAATAGCTATGTGATGTGCCAATCTATATCATCACGGGTGAGGGGCTGATTTTATCAGCCTAAAGCAAGACAACTACAGACAATCGTTCGAGTACCTAATGTGATATTGTGGTATAAGCCGGATATCTATATATGATTGTTCTAGGACCTAATGTGTCCTACTGTCGTGATATAAGCAAAAGACAAGAGAGGCAGAGAGAGACAGAGAAATGGGGGGGGGGGGAGAGAGACAGAGATAGAGAGAGAGTTTGTGGGGCTTGGGGCCAAATTTATCCAATCTGAAAGTGTTAAATATATAGTCAACAGATAATTGTGGATCTATAGCTGTAGTCATTTAGTGTCGATAAACTGTGATTGACAAAATATACTGAGATAAACCTATGAGGGTCAAATAGTCATTTTAAAGTAACTTGTATTTTTGTCTGGCCATTTCTTCATTTCTGGTACGTGATAGTTAAACTTCGTGGACATTACATAAATACGCACCTTTTTATTTCTCCACCATGCCTCAACAATAAAAGCATGTTTATATTCTCAAAGTCTTTTCTTAGTATTTTCAAGGTCAGTAAAATAGGACACCATGTCTAAACTTCAATGTTCAGTGGAAAATAACTGAGTCCAGTTCAATATGTAGATAAGTGGAAAGGAGAGAAGAGGACATTCAGAGTAGAAAAGCCCAAAAATAGCATATGCAAACCAGACAGATATGTTGTGGAAGACTTTGTGTAAATATACTCTCAAGAGATAGTCTAGGCCAGTGAGACGTCATTTTTTATGTCAACTCATTTCGTCCGTCCTAATGAAAATACCATATGCAAACCAGACAGATATGTTGTGGAAGACTTTGTGTAAAAATACTCTCAAGAGATAGTCTAGGCCAGTGAGACGTCATTTTTTATGTCAACTCATTTCGTCCGTCCTTATGAAAATGGCATTATGACTTTAAAGCAGCATTATGTCGGTGTCAAGGGAGGGATTCTGTTATATTAATCATATTGAAAACTTATGTGCCAGTAGAGAAAACTAAGACAAGAATAACGCGTGAAATCTACGTCAAACATAATACTTTTGTGAGGTTTGACAGCAGAAGATGATATATCTCTGGAATTTTATACTTATTTAAGAATAATATGGGGATTTTCGATGTCTCTTCGTCTACTTTGATTATTGTCTTAAATGATTTGATTTGCTGCTCATGATCTTGTGAAATCAATGTCCAACCTTAGTCGTAAATTTAAGTGCGAGAAAAAAATATGCTTTTTTTTAATCACAAAAATTTAAATAAGCGTCAAGTGGAGTAAAGACATATTTTAATTCCTTGAAAGGCCAACATATACAGGTAATGTTATGTTGGCTTTGGTGCTTTGCCATATCTTGCTGTTTAAATATTAATATCAAAGTAAACTTTATTTAGAATTGTCTGTTTTTCTTATTGTGAAACATGCATTCCTTTACTAAGCATACACGTCAAGATCTCTGGAAATCATATTTCCACCGATACTTATTGAAATCCAACTCATACACATAACAATCCTAATATTGGTTGTGTTAATTTTTTATATTCGGTTTAATAAACTGTATGGATACATTGACTTACTTCCATGGCTCTATTGAATTTGCTTCTCAATTTTGCTATTTGTTCGAGACTGTAAAGGATTTTTCTTGATTTCTTCAGGCGTAACATTGTGTGTTTGTGTAAAAGTAATGTATGTAGCTATGATGCCGCCCTATACAAAATGAAGTGGATGACGTCTTATTGCTGATTCACAAAGAACGATTGAAATTTATTTTTAAAAAGGAAGAACATTATGAACATGAATGATCTCCCTTTTAATGTATATCTTTATTTCTTGATATGAATCGGCAAGGTGGAACTAATCTGTGATGGATTTAATTCTTGTGCCGAATATACTGTCAAAAAGAAAACAGATAATTGTATTTGGACAGACTCAACATACATGTAATAACGAATGTAAAATTAATATGCATTTTAGCAGTATAATATCTGAGACATCACAATTTAACCTTTTGTGAAATGTAACCGCAGACGTATCTATTTTCTTTTGAAATTAGCCGAACTAAAATACATCGTTGCAGATTTGTTTCTTATTTTCCCTAAATACTGCATCTATCTGATCCCAAAGGTGATGTGTCGAGATGGGTTTTCTCTGACGTTAATATCAAGTGATGCATTATGCTATCAGACATTTTACAATGGCTTAATCTTAATTAGTATATCCCATGAGATTGGTCATATTTATTTCATCCCTAATTGTACATAGTTCGTTCTTACTGTAAGTCTTAACATAACATGTAGCTTCATTTTAGATATTTTTTTTTAATTATTACCTTTTATATATAGACTTAGTCATGTCTCTTTTACAAAAGCTTTTCTTTTTCTGGTGTGAACTGATAGAGGCTAAATTGGATATTTAATTTTGATTTGGATGTTTTATTTCTTTGTTAGCTTACAAGTGCAGCCTACTTTATTCCATTCGATTTGGATGTTTTTATTTCTTTGTTAGCTTACAAGTGCAGCATGCTTTATTTCATTTCGATTTGGATGTTTTATTTCTGTGTTAGCTTACAAGTGCAGCATGCTTTATTCCATTCGATTTGGATGTTTTATTTCTGTGTTAGCTTACACGTTCATCATGCTTTATTTCATTTCGATTTGGATGTTTGTATTTCTTTGTTAGCTTACAAGTGCAGTATGCTTTATTTCATTTCGATTTGGATGTTTTTATTTCTTTGTTAGCTTACAAGTGCAGCATGCTTTATTCCATTCGATTTGGATGTTTTATTTCTGTGTTAGCTTACACGTTCATCATGCTTTATTTCATTTCGATTTGGATTTTGTATTTCTCTGTTAGCTTACAAGTGCAGCATGCTTTATTTCATTTCGATTTGGATTTTGTATTTCTTTGTTAGCTTACAAGTGCAGCATGCTTTATCTCATTTCGATTTGGATGTTTTTATTTCTTTGTTAGCTTACAAGTGCAGCATGCTTTATTTCATTTTGATTTGGATGTTTTTATTTCTTTGTTAGATTACACGTTCAGCTTGCTTTATTCATAGTCAAAGTAATGAACAAGTTAGGTTAATGACCTAAAGTAAATAACAGACGCGAATAACTTTAGATTAAGATCTATTTTTTCCTTGATATTTCTTGTGACCTTTTCAGTTTCCTCAACGTTTCACTGCTACAAGTATAATCGATTCTTTGATGTGCCAATATCCTTTTTAATCTTAGAGCTTATTTGATATGTTCAGCTAGAAAATTGAGTTCCTAAGATTTCCAAATAATGAATACCAATCATTACACAGCAAGTTGGCGAAGTCTTTGAGGACGTATCGACGCGTATATAACATTGCATATTCATAAGGTACAAAGTATGTATTGCTTGATTTTACGTATATCGAGTTCATTTAAGTGTTAGTGACATTTAAACCTTCATTATCATCATGCTTTTTCGCAAAACCATTGCAAATATTGATGTGTCATTGTTACGAGATAACCGGGTCGAATTTCTGGATTCACAACAGAACACTTTTGACAACCATATAAATACAATGTTTAATAATAAATTACTTGTTACAGTTAACTGTGAATACGCGCGTGTATATTTAATCAAAATATTATATTAGGTAACATAAGAACGGACAAATGTAATATTGAAAAATACAAGAAAATTGCTCTACAAAATACAAGCACAAGGGGTGATTGATTCACAATGACTACACAATGGAAAGCTGGATATAATTTATTGAGCAAACAAACAATGTAGAATTTTACTCATGTATTAAAAGGAATTTACTCATAGTGAAATTTTGCACACGAACAAAGGACGGATATACAGCTGATCTTTACAATCCCGAAATATACAATTGGTTTTACGAATCCCAAAATTAGCCCACGGCTACAAGATTTTATGCAAGGAGATAACACTCCATCGTCAGCACACTTTATTTCAACTCTACGGCTGCTACATTTCAGCCTCATAGCTGCTACGTTACGGTTTTTTCATGTGCACCACGTACACCCCGATCACTCCAATAACTTTGAACGCTCGGGTCACGTTGGACACTAGCCATCCAGACACACTATATACTCCCGGACGCTCAGGACACTCTAGACTCTGGGCAACACCAAATAATCTAGCCTCTGGACACTTCAGACACTGGACAACACCGGACAGCTGAAAACATATTCAATACCGTGTATATTACATGACACCGGCATAGAAACGTATTAACTTTATACACTCTAAGGTATACAGATGACGTTATAGGCACAATCATTACAACCAACAAGTTTAGAAGTAACCCTGCTTGATAAGAATCCAACTGTACAAAACACTTCTTTAAAATGTAGCTTTATATTATTAATATTTATTGCAAACAAGAATATAAATATGTGCATTATACTACGTAAACCAAAGCTATATAGCAAACATACAAAAATATACATCACAGTAAAATAGTGATCTCTTATATACAAAAAATTAATTAACTTGCATACCTCTACAGCTGAAGATGTGCAAGTCCTTATAGTAGACCGATCACTTACAAGACTATCCGTAATATAATGAGCTTTATCTACGGTGAGGTATTTATACACAGATATGTGCACTGAATTCATTCGGTTCTTCCCATCAAAAACTGTTTGCACGTGCGGCATAGGATGGACCGAACTCACTATTTTGAAATACAACACAATATAGATTAATCACCCTAGGGCATGGTTGTACGCCAAAAAACGAAGGTAGAGTACACGCATTTAATAAAAAAGGGATTATTCGATTCCATGACAGTCATACTAAACTTTCACAGATTCTGCAGATATAACGAAATATGGAGGAAAAAAGAGAGAAAAGAATCCATATGTATATAAAACTTTATTGACGATAATTATATTCATTAATGAGGGAAAACAGGTAACGATTTATGATTTTAAATCATATCCCCTATCGAAAATATATTAAATATACCTAGGAAGTACGAAGAAATCTAAGTTCAAATGCAAATAAATAGTAACGTTCCAATTGCAAGTAAAATAAGGTTTTCGTTAAAATAACGATAAACTAAATATATTACGAGAATATTCCACGAATATCAAGTTGCTGACCACAGCACACTTTCTAGAATGAATCCAATACGGCATTTGAATAGTGATATCGATTTACTCAACAGACAGTTAAATATAAAGCTATAGGAAATGAAAGTAGAAGAAACATGAGATCGCATGCGAAAAAGACAAAATATCAGTTTATAAAATTCGCAATTAAATGCACATTTTCTTATGAAAATTTACAACAAGGTTATCAATTAGCGTATAAAAATCATATTTGTGAAGGGATTGAAATTTGTATCTTTATTTTAAAACTGCTTAAAGATAACAAGTTTGGTTTAAATCCGTAATCATTTACGGCACGCGCATTATCAACTCTGGATACATTTCATTCACGATCTTTTGAATCTCAGACTATTTCTAATACTATTATAACTAATACTACTAAAAAAAAACAATAACAACAAAAATAATAATAATAATAATAATAATAATAATAATAATAATAATAATAATAATAATAATAATAATATAAATATTTCGACTTTCTGTGTTCTGTGCGCCATATAAAAATAGATATTGTCAATAAAAGCAATATATTGATATTTATAATTAGCTTGATGCTTACCTAATAATTTTTGAAACATTATTGAGCAAATGTTGTTATCCTTAATTCCGACTGTACTGATGCTATGTTCTCATACATTCCCACTAATAGGGTACTCGTAGACTTTGCATTTAGGTTTGGTAACACAGTCGAGCATTCTCAGAATTTGAAAAATGTGATTACGAAGCTTTAGTCAAATCTTTTAATTCTCCGTGAACTTTGTGATATGTTCTTGAGAACTGAACGTTAAACGTTCATATCAGATGAAGTAAAGGAGAAAACTAATGTAGGACTCAAAGACTTGTGTCTCTTTTCTCAACAAAAGGTAATAACCCCGTCCCACATTGTCCATATGAGTTTATGTTTTACATGCGTTTGATGTCGTAGTCTGACGGCTATCAGCCCAAAATTATTGTGAGCAGTGCATCGAGTAAGCATACCATCTTTCAAAATGGCAAAGAAACAAGGCGTGAGTAGGACTGGCGTTATTAAAAATGTAGAAGATAATGCAAAACCTTTGCAGACTTGAAAGAGATATTGATTGATTGATTGATTGCATTGCATTGCATTGCATTGTATTTTAACGACGCACCAGCATTTTTAGTCTATTTAACACCAAATAATATGTAATATGTAAGAAGGTTTATAAAAAGTAAAACGTTTTAATATCGACCAGAGATATCAAAACCCAAATAATTGAATGTACGACGATAAGATGGTAACGATAAGAATTAAAGCTTCCCGATCAACGGGGTTGGAAATGGTGTAATAGTAGTGAAGACGGATGAAAAGATCTTGAATATAAGGGACGGTATTTACAATAAATAAAAGTGATCTATATGATGGCATAAATGTTATAGTTTAAAATAAATGTTTATTTCTTTCAGGAAATCTATAATGCGAGTAATTTTTATAGTATCAAAACGATCCTTCATGTCATGCACATTATAATATTTATCACGCGTAGTTGCAAGTCGATACACTCTGTCATAAAGTGCTTAACAGTGAATGGTTCATTACAGGTAACGCACTCTGGTGGAATTTTAGTATGTGGGAGTGGGTTATGTGAGTATGCCCAATTAGAATTCTTGCAATGACTACCTCCGCCCTACGGATGGTTCTGTAGGAAGGAATCCATTCTCCCAGGGTTGGTTTGATTGCGTGAAGTTTGTTATTCACTGCATTATTCAACGTTGCTCAGCACTTCTGGCGTATCTACTCATTGAAGACGATAATGTAAACGGTTACTATTGACCAGATTTGATGTTTAACGTATCTTAAATTATATCCATTCTTTAATCCTTTAACGTGATGAAAAAAGCACAGGCAAATAAACTTGAAGATCTCTTGTAACAATATAAATCAGTATTAGACATGTTTATAAATAATTAGTACCAGTAGAATATCAGAAACAAGAAATCGTGATTGATCGATCAACCAACGCTATGTTTCCTCTAACGTCATGAAATTCTTAGTTTCTTTGAAAATGTCTACTAGATACAGGCAAATGTCTTTAATATTTTTATTGAAAGATTAAATATTCTAAACTATACACTATTCTTTTATTTTACATGTTCAGAAAAGATTTAACGACAAAGTTAATTCGTTTCCTAAAAGTTGATGGCTAAAGAAAGCTTACTTCAGCCTGTAATGTTACTTCGTTAACAACCGCAAACGAAAGTCAGATGCGCTCTATATTTATTCGTGACTGCCCACAATAAGATTTGCTTTTTTGTATGTATTTTCCTGTGTAAGTGTATCTCTAATCATATCAGCATTTCAAAACGACGCATTTTGAGCAAAGAAAGGTCAATCTTTTATGTTTAGATTCACCGCCCTATAATACAGGACATACCGGTTTCGTGTTTAATATTAAGTTTATGTTCTGCACCCTCTGTTCGTTTATGTCTGAACCAATACTCTCTGTCGAGAGGAAACGAGAAATGTTTTTTTTTCAAATTATTCAACAAATCATAATATCACAATGTGCTTAACGAAATTGCATTGCCATGAAGAGAAGATCTGGGTTTGCAGTGTTACCACTCAAGATCTTAAAATATTTACAGAATAAACTGCAATCAGCAAATTACGCAAAATTAACAAGTCATTTATTTCAGAATGTATAATACAAAGTATAAATTCAGGAGACCCAGTATTGCGAATTAAATCCCAAATAAACTTACATGTCGTACAAAACATAAAACAAAAAATTAAAAAAAAATGTTCCCAATGCATTATACTAGTCTTAAAACTCTGATGTACCAAGTTGATGTAATCAAGAATGTCTTTGAATGAGTTCAGAATAATTCCAAAATCACTTGCTAATCTAAGTCATTGGTTACTTAGTAATTCCGATGAGTAATTGAAATTACAAAGTTCCTCTCAAATTATATATAAATACAACTGTTAATGCTAATTATAGCGCATCTCCACAGACGGAACAAAACCAGTAGATAATTATTGGTTTATCAACTCTATAGTTATACACATTTTATTTGAGCTATATATGAACCATTTCAACTGCAAATTCTGCTTAAATTGCGAATAAAGTTTGTGCCTAAAATGTTTGAAACTAAAATGTTATAAAAACGACCTATTGATAACCTACACTCATAAACGAAAACCCTTTGTTTGTTTATTTGTTTCTTTTTTAACGGTGCACCAGGAATTTTAGACTATTTAGCGCCATACATGTTTAAAAATACTAAAAGGTTTAATATCGACCAGCAAAGAAAAATGGAAAGATGTTAGTAATCGTTAAAAAAGTGTATGTTAATGAGCACAGATGAAAAGATGTTGAAAATAAGGGGCGGTGCTACAGTAGATAAAAAATACTCTAGGTGATGCTATACAATTTATTTGTTTCAAATAAAGGTTTACTTTCTTCAGGGAATCTAAAATACAAGTGATATGTATAGTATCAAAATGTTCCTTCATGGCATGCACATTATAATACTTATCACGCCTGGGTTGCAGGTCGAAACACTCTGTCATGAAGTGCTTAACTGTGAAAAGTTCATTGCAAGTACCACACTCTGGTGGATCTTCACCTTTTAGTATGTAGGAGTGGGTTATGTACGTATGACCAATTCTGATTCTTGCAATGACTACCTTCTCCCTACTGATGGTTCTGTAGGAAGGAATCCATTCTTCTAGAGTTGGTTTTTGATGGCGTGAAGTTTGTTATTCACTGCATTATTCCAGGATGCCTGCCACTTCTGGCGTAGGTAATCTTTGATTTGAGGTTTATAATCAGTAAACGGTAATTTAAAATCAAATTGTTCTTGGGATTCAGCCATTTTAGCAGAGAGATCAACTTCTTCATTACCTTTAGTACCAATATAGCTAAGCAACCAACAGTATACTATATTGTAGGAGGTACTCAGCTCAGTATTTTTGACTAGGAGATTGATTAATAGTTGGTTATCCAGTTTTATATTGTGTAGTGACTGAAGCACTGATAGTGAATCACAGAAGATAACGCTGTTTAAAATACGTTTATTTTTGATAAATTTCAGAACAAGGTCTATTGCTCTGATGCCAACTAACAAAATGGACGCATCATTTGACAAACAAACTTTTTTTGTGTGTTTGCCACGAACGAAGGCTGCAACAGCATTTTCCTCATCCTTTGATTCCTCAGTATTGGTTAACGAGCCAGGGTGTTGTTTCTGAGATAACGTTTTCTGAATTGTAGAAAGATCAATTTTGTTGCTGTCAACGCTAGATGATATTCTGATGCCAAATGAAAGTATTCCATTTGGTTTGTTTTCGTATGTTTGGCATTTTCAGGACTAATTCTTCGAACACTATGTGTCGATCCTACCAAAATAGGTTTATAACATATCCATGCCTCTGTAAATGATTGGTCTCTAACATTCATGAATATACTTGAGATAGAAACAGAATCTAGAAAATGTTTATAGATCTTTGGATATATGAAAATGTTATGTACCTTTAGTGAAATTGTCATTTAATGTTCTTCACGCAAATGACATGATTTGAATAAAATTATATTGTTTCTAGAATATATTTATATGAAAACAATACATTGTTCAATAACAGATATGAAAACATATCACGTGATAGTAAACGAAATAATGGTACAACGTTGTCTTTCTAATCTATACACCATTTTTGATACAACGTCTATCATCCAACGCACATGTTAGCACGCACACATTTTCGCTGTAATAGGGCTTAAAGCAATGATAGTTCCATATATGATATTATGTTCTGTCTTCTTACCAAGCAAATAATATCTGTCAGAATTAATATATACATTTGCATTAAACCACAATTTTGTAGACACACTTTCTGTGACAGGGACATACTCTCTCTACGTTCAACATTGGTACCACCGAATTAAACATTCGCAGCATTGATTTAAGCAAAATATGGTCCATATATCAACGTGTCTCCTGTCTCCGTTACTCTAAAAGTCTGAATGATTTTTCTATCTAAATTATAAAACTACTTTATGTGGGCATTAATTAACTCAATTATTGTATTACCAAAATTATATTTGATATTTTTTAATGAGTAATGTTTGTATTTAATATATATTCTACAGTGCGAAAGAAATACCAACAGCAATCTGACTTTAATATCCCAATTCGTTTGCGTACACTAGATAACGATCCACTCTTAATGTATCCATTTTTGTTTAATTGTTTATATGCTTTTATACTGTCACGTGTTCTACGTACGCCAGTTACTTGTTACGTTACTTGTATGTTAGCCGTATAATCTACGTTTTTATAAATGTATTGGCATGCTCTTTCACCCGGTCGACCTATTTTTGATAAAAGTATATATTTGATCTGCTTTTAAGTTGCCGTCTTTTGACAGTGATGTAGATCTCCATAGGCATCGAAAGATAATTTCTCCAGGCCACTATTTTATATTTTGACGTCTTCATTTGAATTATATCGCTTGTGATGCTTACGTTACTGCACTTTCCTTATAATGCCATCAGATTCCATATGTTGCTCTTGTGCTTTACCAAGTCAGCAATTGGCTATCTTTATTTTGCAGTATCTATGAATTCTGTAAAATCTATTTGTCATTGTGATCATCTTCGACATATTTGTCATTGTGATCATTTTGGACATGTTTGTCATTGTGATAATTTTGGACATGTTCATCATTGTGATCAATTTGGACATGTTTGTCATTGTGATCATTTTGGAAATGTTCATCATTGTGATCAATTTGGACATGTTTGTCATTGTGATCATTTTGGAAATGTTCGTCATTGTGATCAGTTTGGACATGTTCGTCATTGTGATAATTTTAGACATGTTCGTCATTGTGATCATTTTGGACATGTTCGTCATTGTGATCATTTTGGACATGTTCGTCCTTGTGATCATTTTGGACATATTTGACTTGTGATCATTTTGGACATATTTGTCATTGTGATCATTTTCCTTTCATTTATTGTGTGTTAGCCACTTCTTTGCAAAATAAATATCTAAAATCATAATATATTAAAGTTAGTCCTTGCGTTATCATTTTTATCTTAATTATATTTAATTTGTTTTGTGGAAATGACAGATCCCGTGCTATGGAACAAATGACCGGATATACATTCCGTTTATCTTAGGCTGCATGTGTTCGATTCACTGTACAGCCCAGAAATTAATCCAAGGACTGAAGGGATTTTTTTTGTTTTGTAACAATCTTTATTACTCGTACCCATGAATGTTTTTGTTTTCATTTTTATTTTAAAATGCTGTCATGTCCTATATGAAATTGCAATTAAAATATAAATCACTATAAAATATATTATTTATTTCTTTATTTATTTCTTTATTTATTTATTCTTTTTATACTATGCCATTTTTAAAAACATTACCGTACTATCTATTTCTTTACTACTTACGTTATTTTTAAAACTCAATCCAAAACTTTCAGATATCGTACCTTGGTATTATATTCAGTTTTCTTTAAACGTTATAAGTTTGTTTTAAAAAATTCGGCCTTTAATTATTTATCTATATAAATGTAGATGTCAAATTACAAAGGCATATTTACAGCTGCCCATTTTATAAGCAACTAAACTTCGAATTACTCTAACCTTTAGTTTTGTTTTGTTTCGACTTTTTGTTTTGCACCATGTCCATATATTTGCTGGTACGTGTGTAACGAGTCTATGTTCTTAAAATATGTATCAGAAGAGTGAAGACAACAAGCTTTGTAAAATTTAACAAATAATATATTTCCCTAGAATACAGAGTAAAAACTGAAAACACAGTTTTACGAATTAGTTCTAACCAAATCCAAGAATTAAAAATCAAGTCCAACCAGTGAAAAGTTTTAAATAAATCTCAGTTCAAATCCCGATGAAATTCAAGACGGAAGGCGATGACGTCAGTAATAGTCAGAGTTTTACTGATGAGTCAACAGTCTCATCTTGAATAGCAAGAAATATTTGTCTAGTTTCGAATTCCGTATATATTCCAGTGAATGTCTTTATCCAAGCATTGTATCAGAGCAATTTTACTATTTCCCGGGAAAATGATCATTTGAAGACAAAATTTGAAGACAAAATTCAGCCCAAACTTGTCCCAAAATAATACAACTTAACTTGTCAATCTTTTTTTTAGCCCAACTGGCAATAATTTCTTATAACATCAGTTATAAGACTAAACAAAATGCAAATGTTTCTTGGATCTGAATCAAGAGTTCATTCTTATGGGGAGAAAAAATCTTGCAAAATGATAAATATCCCCTAGCCCAGGTATGGCCTTGAGTCTGCTAAATGATTCTTTCTCACAGACAGATAAAAACATGAAGTTGTTCACCCAAAATATTACTGACTTTGGAACAATGTCAAAAACTAGATACAATGTATATATTATTAACTGTTTACATCAAAAAGAATATAAAATTCAAATATCAGGTCTGGACAATGTCAAATCCAGCAAACAATGTTACATTACAATGTCATGTAATGAAATAGGAAAATTTTAAACAAGCAAATAATTAAATTAAGTGTACATAACACATGATTACTGATAAAACCTTAATACCTCTTTAATTTCATGTTCACTTTTCGAAATGTATAATATAATACGTCCATATCGAAACACAACTGAACTGTGAATTGTTGCATTATATGAATTTTCAATGTAAAAAAATATCGACTCTGCAAAGTTCCAAATTGTTTCATTCTGGCAAATTTCTGGTAATAGCTATTTAAATTCAGAACAAAAAGACTATAAATAGCTTATCATGATAAAATAACCACAAGGGTATCCACAGAATTTATTGGCGTCATTACAGCTATTAAAAAAATGGGCTTACATCATTTTCCGTTATATGATAAGCGTCCATATCATTTCATTTCAAAGATAATGACTCTACTTCACTATTGCTGAGTCTGAGCTATAATATTAGTAAGAAGCTTCGTGATCCCTTAAACTAACTTTCTAAACTTCAACAAATCTCTTTATCTCCTCATCTCCTCAACTGCATACCGGCATATATATATATATATATATATATCCAAATAGAATATATATATATATATATATATATATATATATATATATATATATATATATATATATATATATATCCAAATAGAATATATATATATATATATCCAAATAGAATATATATATATATATATATATATATATATATATATATATATATATATATCCAAATAGAATAATTGCTCAATAAATGTAAGTTTTATCATTATACGATCACTTCCGTACTCGCTAGAATTTTGACCAAAGCAAAGGTCTGGTAAGGTAGGGAGCGAATTCTAATAGGCGTTCTCCGAATGTCCGGCATTCATAAGAGTTAGAGCGAGAATTTAGACTTGAAAATCTTCTTTAAATGTAAGATTTCTTCGCCCAAAATATTACGAATATTACCTACCATGCAGTATGTTGATAGTGAAAGACCAATAGTCGGCTAAGAAGACGAACTAACCTCCCATAGCAGTAAACACATAGGTTTGCGGAAAGTAGAATATTTCAAAGATGGCTTTGATGACAACTATTTTCAATTGCGTCAGGATGTTTAGTAAACACTGTTTTGCAGAGAATTGTAATCTATGAAAAGAGCTCTTGTTTCCACGATGGGCATCACATGGTGTCAAAAATGATCTTCGGACATGAAAATTGTAGGTATAAATTCGGGGTTGGTGTGCATAACCTTATTCTGATTGAACTGCCTTTTACTTCTTTCGTCAAGTGGATAGTAATCTTATGCATGGTTTTGAAATAGGCATCCAAAAATATGTACCTTATTGGCCTTGCTTGTGTATTTGAATTTTTATGATATTGTTATACTGTGTCGCTAATTGCGGCATTAAATTTGCACGTAAAAACTGGCCGCTACCCCTTTAAGGAAAATTGATAATATTTCACGGTGCAGTCAGCCACATCTATTATACTTTTCTGTTTCTTTGTGTATATGTAAATAATTGTATAGATGAGCTTCATTAAATGTCCTTCCTTCCTCCATATATCACTTAGTTTTGAATGTTATGCTCTTTTGAGAGGGAGGTAACTGTGTTGTGTACCTCAATATGAGAACTGTTTACATCACGACAAAGTAGCATAATTTGAACTGTTGAATGTCACCAGTGGAACAGTCGTAGAAATAGTGATGCATATGGGATATTGTTTGATATAGTTGGTGAGATGAATGAACGTTTTAGCACACCGACATAGTTGCTACATTCATGACCCACCGTGAAGTTAACATAAGAGATCCATATCTCACACGTGGGTGAAAAAAGGAAATGTTTTAGTTTTGTATGTATCTTGAAAATGTCTAGGTTCAGTTACCAAATAGTAAAAAGCTTAAAATTAAGTGGCATTTTCATCTATTTGACAATACACTTACAGTTTCTCCTCTGAAATTATTATGTTGTCACTGAATGTTAATGTACATCAATATCACTTGTTTCTTTTCTTTTTATTTCGTGGAAAAGGATTGATCGGTTAGTCATGCTGAAAGAACAATAGCTTCAATCTCGTCAAAATACTCATTCTGGTCTAAGTGTACAAGAGAGTGACTTTGACATGCAGATGTATGTTTCTGCAGTTGTTTTATGGTACATGCATATTTAAAGCCAAGCAGGTGAAATGATTTTTAACTTGAACTGACTTTTTCACTGTAAATATGTGTTCTATACCTTATCTCATGATATTGTAAACACCATAAATTCATAAAGTCAGTTGCAAATGTATTGGAGCCTGAAAATAAAATTCTGTTAAATTGAGTTGAGTAATTATATATGTATGATCGATTTTAGTGGCTATGTATCGATGAATTTATTTGATATGTCACTTTGTAAGTTTAAAAGTTTAAAAGGGTCCCACGCATCAGTATATTAATATTACAGCATGGTCTAATGTTGATTGATTAAACGTTGATCTCTTCACAGTAGCTAGAATATCCTTTTGATTACCCCCATCCAGTATACACATAATCAATACTGATGTTGCTATGAGCATTTTAGAATGATAATGAAATAATAGGAACCGCTTTTTTGTATCAGTCTAAAAGGACTTGTGAAGCACATTATTGACTTAAATCTGTGATTTCTTTAAGTTTTCTAGAATGGTTTATAGAAACTTTTTACTTCTGTCACTGAAAACTAACATAGCGTATCCGTTATTCCCTCCTAACATTTATAACTTCCAAATCTCTTCTTGACATTCATGATGCATTTAAAGGAAGTTTGATTCTATCCTGATGCTATCATGGTTATAAACAAAGACTAAAAGCACTGTAGGATGCAAACAATTTGAACTCTTCCAAGAAATGCAGTTAGTCATAACTCACAATGTAAATAATGTCGTGCTTTTTGCAGTACACATGCTGGTTTGGGGCAAGATGAATATTTCACAGCAGCTTGGATGACAATTATTTTCATTCGCATCAGGATGTTTAGTACACACTGTATTTCAGAGAATTGTCATATTGGAAAATATTTTTTGTTTCCACGGTGAGCATCGCATGGTTTCAAAAATGACCTTTGGACATGATAATTGCAGGTAGTAATTTGGGGGTTTGGGGTACATCAACTTATTTTGCTATGAACTGCCATTGACTTCTTTGGACAAGTGGTTGATATTCTTATACTTTGTTTAAATATAGGTATCCAAAAATATGGGCATTTTTCACCTCACTTGTGTATTTGATTTTTTATGAATGTATCTTTCACTATGTCATTGATTGCGCATTCGATTTGTACATACAAAAACTGGCTGCTGCCCCCTATAGAGATCACAAGACCGATAGAATAACGGATGCGGACGTTTGAAAGCAGACCGGAGAACGGAAGTGAAAGAATTTGAAGGGTAAAGAACGTAGTCAAGGGACGGAAGGGTTAGTCAAGTAACCAGTCAATTGAAAACAAATAATGCAGATGAGTAAAGTAACAGGGACAGGTGAAACACTTTCACGTTGCACATCAGATGATGTAATTTGCAAATTAAACAGGTCGACCGAGTGGATAAATTATGGAAATCTACTTGTTTTGTTTGAATCTGTTATTAAATTGTTATTCCTCAAATTTTGGTTTTGTATATTATCCACCAAGACCGTCGACATTGCTGATTGGGGATTTGGTTTGAACTGTATATCCATCTATTACGAAAAATTGCAAAGTCACGTTTTCACTAAATGTATTGTTCATAAATTGTACACAACGAATCTACTAGTAAATGAAATACGAGAAACGTGGTCACTACAAATACAACATGCCATCCAAAATTCAATTGAATCAAATGTGGAATAAGATATTTTAACAGTAATCGGTAACATGGTAAGTTTTGAACACTGTTGTTGACTTTTACAGCGGAATTTATTGTAACAGCGATGACAAGTCATTACATCTTATTAGTACTTCACAGTGCTTCATTTCTTTTGTATGTATTGATTCAATATTGTCTCTGTAGACAAACTTAATTTGCGTGTAACTTAATGGTGATGAAATCTTAAAGTCTCTAACTGATGGGCACGGATCAGACCACACGTTGCAAAGGTGAGCTGTCTACAGATTGAAGTGATGATTTTAAAAGTGTTCTGCAATTCTCCACGTTTTAATTCTGCAATTCTCTAAGTCTTTACCCTTTGGATTTTTTTGCTGTATATAAGCATTGTAGGTAGAATAATAGGAACGAAGAGCTTCATGTTTGTCGGTTTCTGAACTCGGTCTGACTATTTAGAGAATTTGGCAGCGATACAATTTTGTTTAACATTCAGATGCCCCAGGTCAGTTAAAGTTATCTGTGGTTACGATGCAATTTGTTCCTTGTTTTTAACTCGAACAAACTCTCTCTCTAAATTCATTCTCAAAGGTCCAAATATAGACTCTAAATGTGCTCTTTTAATCTAGCCCTTTATAGGAATGAGTTTCTTCTTGAGAAGTATCCAGTAGTAACTTATATCGAACCAGACCATTCTCTTACATGTCATACGCCGTAAAGATGTCTTTCTTGAGGCAACACATATTTAAATGCATTTCTGTAATATTCAAAGTCTTTTTCCACCTTAATTATGTGTAGCACTCCAACAATGCAAGTATTTGTGGCATCTACATTATTCAGAGTTATGGTTAGTTGACCAATGTCTCATCATTTGAACATTTAAAAAAAATACTTCCCCTTCTAAGATTCATAAAACATTGGTGAACATCTCCATGGCAAAGGAATACATTCCGTGAATAAGAATGTAAGGGCTCTTTGTAAATCTTTTCTCGAAGTTTATTTAAAACACGTTGATTGTTCTCTAAATTATACATTGGGATGATAATAATTCCCTACCAGAGAAAGGTAGTGAGATTACGGAGACACTCTGACATGATCAAACAAAGGATCTTATTTTGAATTAAACGTTTTTACATGACTGTTTATCTTGCCAGTTTCTAAAGCTCATTTTAAATCGTCAATATTCACTACTTGAAAACAAATATATTCGAGATGTCTGTACTAGAAAGCGTATATTTTGCAATATGACTGCCAAATTTCTCAGGGTGTGCTAACTCTGTCACTTTTCTAATTCACCATGATTAAATTATTGCGAACAAAATGTGTAAAGAGCTGCCTTTGGCCATTTCTGTCATCGACAATGTTTCATGCAATGTACTCAATGGCATGGTCATTTAACTCAAGGTGATGTTAAACTCTACATTTCCCACTTGCATGTAAATAAGACTCACTTAGTTAATGATGACTGTTGGACATTATGCTTTTTTCTTCTAAATAATATTGCAAAAGCAGATTGTCCTTCATCTTCTAAGAAATTGCGAGCACATATTGTAGCATATTGATAAACGTTCCCGTATTTTTGGGGACTTTTCTGGATTTGTGAATGTTGATATATGTCTATCTTTGCAACAAAACTTTATTATCCAAGCTGGATAGTATAACATTTCTGCATATGTATGGGTGTAACAGTGTATAGATAAACACTCTTACCTTACTGTGTGTGTGTGGTAGAGAAATATGTTTATGTGAGGGCATATTAATTTGTCCGTAATCACTTCATCATTTTTGTGATTGTATATTATGTTTGCGTAAGTGCTTTTATATTTCATTATGACTTTTATATCTTACCCTCTCGTGTATGGTTGTATGATCCAGACTCAAGTGCTACTAAGATGTTCGATCTAGGTTTATCAAAACTATTTGCATTATCAAAACAGTTTGACAAATTAATGTGTAATGTACAGTTTTTTGGTCTCATTCTTGATCAACAGTGTTAAGAATGGTGTAAATTAAGTTAATGCAAGTGGTGGTGTGGCACGTCAGTAGTTTTTTCATCAACGTATTGTCTCGTCGTTGCATCAGCATAGCCTATGATCAACGCGGTCGACACGATCGAACCTCAGATTCAACCGCTTTCAGTGAATTCAGCCAGTTGACATCACCTCTGAACCTGACAACAATATTCTCAATGGCAACATTAAACGTTTTAAGAGTATTATCAAAAATCACAAGGTAACCCAGATCAGAGCCACTAATCAGAGTATTAGAAACCGCCATTACCTCTTCGCTCAGATCTATATAGGCACCGTGTAGTCAAGATATATAATATCCATAAATATTTAAATTAATTTGTACAATATTAAACTTACTTTAACGTGAAATCAATAAGTATTTGTGGAGATGGTGAACGATTAAGTGCACACAACTATTCAACAAAATGACCACATATGGGATCATCCAGCCGAGTTTGTACTGATATAGTCGAATAAGACAATGATTGTCGTCCGATTAGGCGCTACTGTAATTTCATTAAATAAGTAACAACTTCAACTAGTGGTGTTGTCCATACGAGGCAAACGGCACATGATGTTGAAGTGATCACATGAATGTCGTGTCCTGTTGTCAAATCCAGGATACCAATACCTGTTTTACGTGTGCGAAGTATCATGGATTCAAGTTTTTTTCGCATAAAAATGCCACAAAAAATGTTTGGACGATTTTGCCTGCGCGAGTAAATCAATATTGATAATGTGGTAATCTTCCATGTATTGCAACAGGGAATCCTTCACGATCGTATTCAGTGACATGTTTTCGGTTATCAAATGTAGTTTCCTTTGTATATACGACCACCCACAACCTCTTCCAGTACCATTCCTGATGCTGTCTTGACAGCACCTAACGCAGTAGCCCCTACAACCGGTGGACCCTCTGCTGCAGTCCATGCTGCAAGGAATGGACATATTCCACCAGTATTTGCATTTGTGTCATCTCTAATGTAAATAATCATAATGTCTCCGGGGATTTTATGCTTGGTCGCATTAAGAAGCGCCAGTTGTTTTTAAGTCAAGAACACGGGGACATTTCTAGTTATTATTAGTGTGTAACGTTTAAGTCTAACCCCAAAATCATTAATTTTCGGGGTGTTTTCAGCTGCTTTTAATTAAGGTCGACTTTTGCTTCGTCATAGGACATCATAATTCAAATACCTAAAACGTTTAATTCTTTATTAAATGCACAGATACATCAAAGACCCTCATTCGGTTGCCAAAACCCTCCAGCAATAGTCCTGCTGAAACGTAACACAGCATATCATTGATAACTACCAAAACGTGCATGTCAACAACAGATTGCATAAACAACTTATTCCAATGAAAGTAATAAATCGGAAACAGTGTCATGAAGTAATGTTGGGAAATCTGCAAACCAGAGTCAATGTTTTGGTGCTGTTCGATACGACCACATATTGTGATCTGCTCCAGCAGTATAATAAGTTTCAAAATGAAGTCGATTTCTTCAAAGGTTCATGATGACAGTTGAACCACAACGTAACCTCAGTCACTGTCAAGTTGCCAAATATCATATTATCCTATCTGGTACTTATTTCCCATATACACTGTACTTCAATAGTACCTCTTGGGTTTGCGTCTGTGGTATATGCGCGAAAAGAGAGGTTGACGTGATTCACGACTGCATTAGGGATAACATACAAATGTTTCTGTTGTCAGCGAAAGGGATCACACATGTGAATTTACACAGTTAATGTTTTAATACAACCCTACCATCAGCTGCACCTGCACCACGTGTGGCTGCATTATTGAAGTTGATCTTACGGCTAAATCTGACTGTATATTTGGCCCGTAAGTAATAATGTCCACATTTCCACAAAACCTAAAATGTGACTGACGGAAAATGCACACGAAATTCGTAATGAGCCTCCATCAAGTTGTCATCGTCACTGAGGAAATCCATCTTCAAAATTGTCGTTATGACCAAGGACCATAACTCTCGCAAGGCTTGTGTGTGTTTTATGTCCCCTATTTGAACACGATTGAGATCCTCATTATCAGGCTATATATGATAAACATCACATTCACAGGTGAACCAAATGTTTTCGTGTTGTCATCACTGTATCGGGCAAATCTAATAATCGTCAGGAATACATATACGTTGTGATTAAATGATTCGATTTCCTTTCCATCCATAGAATAACGTTCACTGTCGAACAACGCCATCATATCATAGGTCTGTTCAAACATGGTATTGGTCATGTGCTTGAAAAAGACCTTGTCAAAACAATTCTTGGCCTTTGTTTTAAGATCCATATTCATCTGGATATACGGTGCCATCCAAGCATACTGGTGAACCTGAAGCACCAGATTTTGACTACACATATACCCGATCTCAGATACAGTCCAAAGTTTTGTACCAACAACAAACAATTGTGTTTGGTCATAAGATATGGTACTAGTTTGGTGAATTCGGTATAATTACTTCGAGATTCATCAATGATCGAGCACTGACACGGAGACAGCCACGAACGAGGCACCGATAACGTTTCTGGTCACCGGATAATGGTTATGCATATCATGTAAATGTTCAGGGTATTCAATATTAACTTCAAACACATATCTGTGATTGCTGTTGATATTGGTATCGATTATATGTTATTGTACGTGAAAGTATGTGGATTCAATTCACTGAAACCCCAAAACAGGAAAAGACTGATGCATTGCCCAATCGTAGAGGTTAATAGCATATAGATACATTATGCAACTCTTAGGGACAGAATAGTCATACCTGTCCATGTTTGGATTATTGGCATTCGCATATCTATAATAATAATAATAATAATAATAATAATAATAATAATAATAATAATAATAATAAAAATAATAATAATAATAATAATAATAATATTTTTTTAATTGTAATTATGTGTAGTATGTTTACTAAATTACTAGGATCGTTAAGTACTTATAATTACCTTTGTAATGTTTAATTTATATGATAATAATAATAATAATAATAATAATAATAATAATAATAATAATAATAATAATGAGGACTATGTATAGCGCCTAATATTTAGAAGCTCTAAGCGCTTTACAACATCTATAATGATATGACTACACTACAGAAAAACAAATACAAAATACCACGAAAATGGAAAGCATAAATACATGCTGAAAACAGCCAAGTTGTGGTCATTTAATGCAATTAAGGAGGGTCCATCATAGCGTAAGCGGGTTGACTGGCGATCACGTGATGGCGGTTTTTAGGAAACAAACAAATGACGTCTTAACAGTGGAACAAAACAGCTGAGACAAATTCTAATTGTTCTCGTTTCCAAAACAAGGAGATGAAGAAACACAAACGAACTGAACAGCCAGTGCATGATGAGACACAATAATGTAGATGAAGATAGACAACATGCATATATATCATAAAAAATAGCAACAAAACGGAAGAGCCTACGTCAAGCAATTAGGTGATGGCGGCCATCTATCCGGTCTATGATTCACGTTGGAAATTCCTCCACGAAGTTATCGCTCAATATATATACGCTGGTCAATTTCGATGAGCAATTCCAACTCGATTTTGTTTTTTGACAACAAAGCACCCCATCCCATTCTCGGTCAGGAAAGGTAATGTACAGGATCGAGCATGTACAGAAACTTGGCAGTGTTACAACATTTTGAACACATCAACGATGTAATGGCACATCAGTACATAGGTCGTGATTGTCACCCATGCTATTAATCTTTTTCATTCTCCCCTTGTCTTTGTATTTTGTAAATTAATTTATTTGTATTTTTCATTATTACGTAATGAATCCAATATATGGATTATATATATATATATATATATATATATATATATATATATATATATATATATATATATATATATATGCACGTATTCGTAAATATTTGCTCATTCAAGTCTTTGATTGTTAAACATTGTATTTATATCATTGTCAAAAGTCTTCCGTTGTGAATCGGGATATCCGGATATACCACCTGGTTATCATAATACACCTCACGTCAACTGTGCCTCAGAAATTTCAGAACAGAAATTGACTTGATCAGCCACTCATGTACTCAAGAACCCATGTCAGTTAATGATGTCATGGTCATCTACGAACTCGAAGGAACAACTACTACTACTATTGACATGTTCATACATACAAATTTAGATTTTAATTATGCTGCATTCAATTCTGTATTAAGGAAATAATTGTTACAGTTAGACAGTCTCGTTTTATATGAAATGTAATGGACTTATTTTGCCTTATCAAATCATATTAACTTCTCGATAATAATTAACGAGCGATAAAGAGGTTTATAATTGTTACATAACTACCGTTTAATCTAACTATGAATAAGTAAATTATGGCATATTTCAATTTGTATAACCATCATAAAGTAAAGACCTTGCTTTCCAGCAAATAAAGTTAATGAAATTGGATACGACTTATCCATCTATTCACCAACCTGGAAATATATTATATAATTCAGTAGCAATGACAGATAATTGACAGGAAGTTAGGATTTTTAACCTCTTTCGCCGCATTTATTTTCTTATTTAAAAAAAAAAAACCTGTATATACACTCAACAAAAGATTGCACTGGTAACATACACTGTTGTAAAATTAAATTTCGTATTACAGTAATCGAGGCACATATATATGATTCTTTATTTATTCCATTTTCCACTGTAACGTTCATCAAGATTATCGTGTTTGACATGAATCTTATCAAAGAACCATGACAATATTTTGTAAAGATTTAACACGTATTATATCGGGGAGTAAAAGCGTAAAAGGGATATAAATTTTCATCATCATCATCAGTATCTTAGCCACGTGTAATCGTCAATGAGCTTTGCTGCTGAACATCTGACCAGTTCCCTCCATTTTCACAATCATGTGCGAATGTTATACTCTTTGGAAAATCTTTCCTGGTCCATTCTGTGATGTTTTCAGTCGACAGTTGTCTCTATCTCTCTCTCTCTCTGCAACCCTGGACGCTGCTCTGCACTACTGATGTGGATAGACTGTTGGCTATAGTGACATTACCATAACATTTCAGCTTTCTTTTTTTGACGTTGGTGAGAAGGTTTTCACATTGGCCTACTTTGCGCCAGATTGTGTTACGCACTTCTTCATTTTGTATGTGGTCCATGTAAGAGGTACCAAGGATAGTTATTTAGCATCTCATTTCAAGTGCCTGGATTCTTCTGCTTTCAGGTTCAAGGCCTCACATGAATACAAAACGAAGGAGATGACTAGTGCTCTCATAGTCCGATTTTAGTTTGTTTACAGATGTTCTTGTCTCTCCAGATGGGTCTTTACTTTGACATACCTGCCGTTGTTTGTGCTGCTCGTGACAACATGTCTGCTCTTGATTAAATTTCGTTGATTATGGAAACAAGATATTTAAACTGGTTCACTGTGTTCAATTCCTGTCATTTGACTTAAATCTTTCTTTTGCACCTGACATCACAGAGTCCCAGAACGTACCATGTGTAGTGTTCCCGCCCATGTGTCTATTCCTGGAGTCTTCCGATTTGCGACAGGGTTCTAAGGTTCCGGGTGGCAATGGCTCCTCCCGCTCTGATGTTATGCAAAGTACCATTAGCACACGTATCACCTCCGTCCTGGTGCACAACAGCAGGCGCGGTCCTTCTTTACCTTGGCGACGACCGATCCTGTATGGTAACTTTAGATTTGTCCAGCATTAACAGTGTGTCTTGGACAAAAGTCGTCTTGCGGATCCCATCCCTCTCCAGACCAAGAACTTGCCAGAAAAGGGATGTATTACATCGTCCAACTGCCTTAGGGTCTCCAATCCGGATTTTCTTATAGGGCTGACCAAAGCCTTCCTGCAAGGCAGCAGGAGACTCGTGGATGGAGGGCAGGTGCTTCGATTTCCCGAGCAGATAAAGCATCTGCCACTGCCAATATTATTTGTTTATAAAACATATGGTCTAGATCTGGTGACTTAGTTGAAAGAATGCCATCTGATTAGTATTCTGACACCTACAGCACTTATATAATAAGACAAACTAAGGAACCTTTACATTGCTTTACATTATACAGGAATAAACCTTGAAATGTTTTATGTTTCAGCAAGTTTATCTCAGCTTGTTAAGGATGCTAAAAAACAGGTTTATTGACCTAAAAATCTGAGCCATAACGACATCTATATACATATATGGGTGTGGGTTGTTTGGATGTACACAAAGCTAAAGAAATTCAGGGTATAACAAATAAATTATTGTTCCATTTGAAAGCTACTCCTTTCATTTCTTGAACAGGTTGTTGAAAGTCATTTTCTGTCCGATGCTGTCATCAGCTCACCAAATATGATTCACTTTAATTCGCCCTCGATTACTGGCAGCTATCGACCCGAAACAATACACTGGATGGATCAATAATATACCTTTTCCTTTAACCAGTATTTTAAAACAACGAAAATACATTATATGCTGCTTAAATTTCACTTTTATTCGAGTCAAATATGATTTTTAAATTAAAGCTTCCCTTTGTTTGCATATATATATATATATATATATATATATATATATATATATATATATATATATATATATATATATATATATATATATATATATATATATATAATGTGTATTCGTTGATATCGCTCTAAAATATCAGTGTTATCCTCCGTGTGATCTACTATTCCTATTCTTGTATTACCTTTGTGTACATTCGACCTGTTCTTATTTTTCAATTAATTACGTTATATCGATATTTTGATGAGTATTGATAGTGTGTCAGAATCTAATGAACTTCGTTCTAAATTCAAAAATATGACCAGAAAAAGTAAATAGCCCATCAAAACTTTGATTGATTACAAAATTAATCTTCGTTTACTTTTGCAGCAGAATGTCAACTGTTTTGCCTGGCTACGTCATGTAAATGATAACATGAATTAGGTTTTCTCAAATTATTAATTCTTAATAGATGCCAAGATTGTCTGTCTTTAATTATTGTCTACAACGAAAAGTGCCTATGTATAACAAAAGGATTGAGCACCCATTTACACCTAAGCACATTGTCTTGCAATCTGTTTAAATATGGTATAATACCAAATCATGTTAAAACGTCATTCCGTAGCAAAAGAATCGCAAATTTTGAAATAGGCACGATTTCATTATGCGTCTTTGCTAATGCAAAAGAACGATAAGTATTTGAACAAATATACCCCATAGTCAAGCATAGAGAACCCGTGGGTCTCCATGAACATCAGGCAGACTGGATAATATGTAAATTAATCACAGTGATTTTCAGTAGTTTGTTCCATAATCTTCAACAAACCGGTCAAAACGCATACATAGTCCATTATTAATTAACTGCACGTTTGTCCCAACCATGTGAATATCACGTGCTTTACACGTCATACTATTACCGCCTGACAACGTGAACCCAAATTAAAACTTTGCCTATCTCAAAAACTGTTTAGACCAATACAATCATCTGAAATACGTCAATTTTTACAGCCTGGGGAAAGGTAGTATCGCTTCTGAAATCTTCACGTCCATAAGTGAAATCCACGACAGATTTAGTCCACAACACAAGAATTTTCCAAGACCTAACCGAAGTGAATCAGAATGTGTGGATTTTTATGTTGAAACTACCGATTATATAGGTAAAAGCTAGAAATAACACAATCCTGGTATTAGTCATAAACTATCTTTGGAAAGTAATTCAGCTCGAAAGCTTAAAATAAATAGGAGGAATTTAGTTTACTGCGTTGATTCACAAAAGTAAACGATTTGAGGTGTGGAATAATGTTTTATGTATTCGTTGTTTACGTAACATTCATGTTAAATGTGTAGTTACGAGATCAGCATTTCTTGGTAAGATGGAAAAAATATAATATTTTGCGAAAATAACTTTGGTGTGGATGAGATCGGCATGTAAAGCAGGAACGAACTGTAATAAATAAAAGTAGTAAAAAACGGCACTGCATTTAAACGGACATTAAATTTGGGAAACAAATCAACATAGAGACATGTATCATCCATTGCTTATAGTTCATTACATTTTATGAAATAGATTTGACAAAGTGCGTGACATTTCGTGCAATCCCATCCCAACATTTCGATTGCGGGTGGTTTCTACCAACTTTCTGCATACAAATTCATAACAGTGGAAAATTGCCGAGCAATGGCTGTGCGATTTGACGAATCATATATCATGCATCATACCAGCAAACTCTGTTTGTTGAGATTAATTTATTTGATATTCAAAGTGTGGATGTTTACAATATGTAGTTTTAATGTGATCATAACATGACCTTGAGAAGATTGTGACCTGCGAAGCAATCATTCACGACGAAAAAGTGAATTCATACAACTTCTCTGATGTTGTATCGGTTCAGCTAAATTCAGCCAATGTTTGGGATACAATCTCCGATTCCACTTTTCCATCAATGCGTCTGTAAATGACACTCTCAGAGCAACAATATAATCTATCATTCATTCTATAATTGGCCAGACCCTCTCATCTCTGATCAACGTTATCGCTGAAAGGACAATACAATCAAACACAGAGAAGCAGACTTCATAAATACGCAGTAAACTTCAAAGTATTTCAACGTTCAATGAAACAATAAAGATATTTTGTTTTCAATTTTAGAGATTAGACAGCCGTGCTTTTGCTAAGTAGCGTTGCGACAGAGAACAGTTCAAATTAGGTTTACATTTGACATTATCAAACCAAGAGAATAAGCCATAAAGATGCATAAAGTAAACATTATATTATGCAAATGTCATTCCCGTACTGCTCTCGTAACTCTCAGACATGTGTTCTAATATGGCATAATTTATATGCATTACTAAGCCTTATAACATGATACAATTGATACACAATTAATTTTGATACTCGATACAATGATGTAAATTGCCTTGCATACATACTTGTGTCTGTGTACTTGTAAGTATTGTGCTCAAAAGTCACAATAATATACTAAATATATGCAAACATATTAGTGTATGTGCATATTCATCGAACGTCTATGTATGTATATTTGTATGTACGTATATGTGTACATGTATGTGTGTATATAAATGTGCACAAACACCTACACCCATATATATATTCAAACTCATCGCCAGCTTAAGCTATAAAAGAATTAGTATTTCTCCTTTCTAAAATTGGTATTCTACATAAAGCGAAGAACTTATAAGTCGATTTAGTTGGTATACATACATTGAATGCATATATATTTATACTTCATTTGTTTTCCGTCTCCATTTATTATTCTACTTTTTCCCATATAGTGTTTAATGTGGCCAGTTGTAATCTTTTTAACGTATGCTGCTGAAATTCTGCATGCAATGCACACTAGACTTTCCGTCCTATAGCTATTGGCATTCTATCTAACAGGTCATACGCTGAATTAGTATAGACTGTGTATTGGATTATTTCGCTTGAAACATGAAACAATTTTTTTAATCACGACTTACCTTGTTCAGTTTGAACTATTTGATATCCAGATCGTATTGTGTATTCTTTTGCTAATATTTGGTTTTTATTCAATCTTCTATGTAAACAAACATATGCATTTATTCTTGAGCAAATAATGAATATACACTTATTTACAACTATTGAATTCATTTTTTAAGAAAAATGTTTAAATATGTAATTAAAATGTCAGAAATAAAGCTGATTAACTTGCATATCAACTATTCGAACATAAAGTACTTTGCATTGCTGAACCCGCCATTACGACACTTCTCGGGACAAAATACTTTAATGAGATGGCTTTTCGAACATTTCTGAAGAATATAATCCAGTTCAGGGGTTGCTGCGTAGCAATTTAGTTAATGAAAATATACACTGCGAAAGAAAACAAGGTCTTGAATATATTGGTTGTGAGATAATTTGGTTACATTTACATCTTTGAACTAAATCAATTTTAAACTGCACGCTAAGCACGCCGACAAATTAAACAATTGATTTTAGAACACCTTTTCGTTCACTGATGTGATGATGTTAGGTATTTTTCTCCGTACATGTACATAAACTGCAGTTTGTTTTAGTGCACGGTAATATGATAAGCATACTAAGTGAACCAACTCATCCCTTAACGCATCCATCGACACTGTTCGATCCGATTATTGTATGAGCATGCTAAGATATAGCTGAATCAATTGAGGAAGAAAGAAGTGATCTCCAATCCACATTTTACGGCATAGGACTAAATTATTTTCTCAATGCATTCATCCGAAAGATCTGTCTCTTTAGAAACTATTCAATAGATTAGTTGGTAATTACATAAATAATGAGTCCTTTCAGTAGGTAGTAAAGACATAGGCATTATGCTGGAACTGGTTTAATTTTATAAGTATAGTTTTTCAAAACAAAATATTCCTCTCAATTGGCTACAATTAGACAAAGTATAGTGTGAGTGGGATTTAAGGGAAGTCATCAGTGACAGACTAAATACAAAGTATTACAATCTGACAACGCTCATCATACAACAAGGTTTAAAAGCAAAGAAACAGAAGAAAGAACATGAAGATGAACGCAAAGAAAATTCTTTTTTTTAAATATTGGACGTTCGTCTGTCCGAAAACTATAAAAAAAATCCAAAAAAGTAACTGGAGTATATTTAAATTTGTTGCGAACGAATGTATCTTATCTTAACAATTCCTCCCTCCATACAAATGTTACATAACTAGTTGATTAAAAGTTTAGAAAATGCAAACTTAATGATTATGTTTTTTCATTCCTCTATAGTGAATCACAAAATATAAAAACGTATTTGTATACATAATTACAACACTACAACATAACACATCTTCTAATCAGATGATAGTAGCAGTTTTATTCTTAATAAAACAAAATGTTTAATTTGAATATTATTACTTTTTAATGAACCATTACATTTACGGAAATTCTAGATCAATGGAAAATGATCGCAGTTGTGTCAACATTCAAGAATTATGACATTTATTTCATCAAATTATAGACCCATATTCGTTTGAAGTAGCATGAGCAAAACTTTGAAAACATTGGTTTTAAAATAAACGAATACTTTTCTGTGTTAAAATGATCTTCTTTACAATACTTGGCTATTCAACCAAATATATGCTCATGGATATCTCAATATCCACAAAGTAATTCAGCGAAGTGAACAGTTGTCCATTAAATGTTGTGACATGTTTGATAAGATGTGGCAGCCTGGATTAAAACTAACTTCAAAATTTATGCAATAAATTGAGAACTACAGCCATAGGTAATACATAGGTAATACATAGGTAATACAATTATTTCGCTATTAGGACTCAGAGAGTAATCGTTGCAAATGAATTCTCAAAACATGGCCAACTCACCGCAGGACTACCACAAGGATCAGTACTACGTCCATTACTTCATATCATAAACATTAATGATAAAGATGTATGTTTAAAGTTACTTATTGGATGACGTACCGGTGATTCCTTGTTATAATGTATATCGCCTGATCCACTTTCATTTACAGTATGTTAAACGATGGTCTTTCCAAATCATCTGATTAGGAAAATATCAGGCTTGTTAACTTTATCCACCAAAAAGCAGAGTGCTTTTTTTCATGAACTGCTGATATACTAAAAACCTTGAATTTTGGAGTGAAAAGAATCAATTCTTTAAATCACATCGAAATTTGGGCAGTTTTGGTAATCCTATGGCTCTTGTAGAAACAATAGTGAATCTATATTTAATTCTTCATATATGTGAATTGGACGGATGAGGAAATTTAAATACGTGTCATCAAAACATAAACTGAATGACCATTGTTTCTAGCTAGATTTCCCCAATCCTGAAATATGCATCTCAAATTTGGTTGTTTTCCTGTACTAACACCATTTCTAACTTTAATAATTACATCTTATAGCAGTCATAACAATTACTGGACGTTTAAAAGTTTTCTAGCAGAGAAGCACTTTATTTTCACACTTGATGGTCTATTGTCACAAAAAAGGCGAAAAATAAAAATTATCTTCAGTTTTTTCAAAATTATCAAAAACCAGTCTTTTGACAATATGAGATGCCCCTACGTTGTTCGCAATACACGGTGCCTTAAAATCTGAAAAACACGAACAATATCGTGTCAATGATGAACTCCTGTTTGACAAATCTTAAAAACCACCACTTACCTACACACATAATTTCTTCTCCGTTGGTACCAGGCAAGCTTCTGTGTTTGTAAGCCGATTAAGACGCCATTGGGGTTAGAAATTAAGATTTATTTTGTGTTACCAATAGAAAAATACATATGTTTTTTTCTTTCTTAATGCAAACTGTTTAATAATGCTAGGAAAATGAGTAAAGAACATGAGTAATGAATACTAATATTGATTCTGATGTATTTTTATTTTCCAACAAACTTTACTCAGCTGGAAAGAAAAATATTCAATAAAAGGAAATGCAGAAAGTAATTTTGGAAACAAAAAAAGCCCAAAAAATCATTTCTTTATGTCCTATTATGAAATCATTTAAAAAGAACAATTTTACGTATCTGACCATATATACAAAAAAGTTATTTCTCAGTTCTCGTCCTTCTTTCATCCCTCTCATTTCAATAGAAGTATGTAATTCACCTATCTTCACTATTTCCACAGTTCTTGCATACGTGCTCTTTAATTAAGTATTCATGTTGAAAGTGGAGTTGAACTTGTATGTTAAGAAACATTTTTCCAATACTTTTTCACTGTATTCATACTTTTTCACTGTATCCATACTTTTTCACTGTATCCATACTTTTGAACTTCTGACAATAATATATGTTTAAACAGCCATATCTAAATATTACTCGGTACAATCGATTTGAGATTATCACGGGGGGGATAAAATTAGTATATAGAAAACAGTCAGACTTGACCCCCTTCGATACCTATGCCTTTATACCAACTGAAAATACCCATGCTTTCGTTATCAATCTCCGCGAGGGTACAAACGAGCATCCGATACGTCGACATCTGTGATGGGTTTCAGATACATTACACTATTAACTGGTTTTGGTTGTAACACGAACAAATCGATTCAAGACGACAACAATACATAACACATGAATGCGTTCATTTATTTATCACCCATGAGTTATTGAATGATTACAATCATAGTTCGTTATCCACTATCAATAAACCCCCAACCGCTGACAATACTGACCCTGGAAACAATATTCTTATCGAGTACGAAGATGTGATACTTTACCCCCAATACAACCCTGCGAGATTATGTTCGAAATGTGACACAAGACGCAGATGCATTATATGTGACCCAACTATACTCAACGTGTCCAAAGTGTAACTTGCTGACAGTATTTTGGGGGGGGTTACGCGAATGTCACTAAAAATATGTATTGAACATTTTGTGCTGTTGATTGTTTGTGAAACAGGGTCGCCCTCGTAATTATTTCTGGGGGAGGCAAATATGTATTGATCAGCTATTACCTTTTACAAATGTAGGCAAAACATGTTAGAGATGAAATCTGGAGGGGGGAGGGGATAGTGAGCAGCGGCATCGCTAGGGTTGGTGTCACCCAGTGCGGTAAACTCATGATGTCACCCCTCTAGTCTAGACCGAGTAGTGTGTGCTCTGTAAAATTTGCAATTTTTCATTTTGGCGTCACCCCTCTGAGATGGTGTCACCCGGTGCGGTCCACACACCCCGCACCACCCACCCACCCCAGCGACGCCATTGATAGGGAGTACCCCTCTCGGTTTTACCATATATGCCGGGGTCCATATCGTATGATGGGTTTCAGAATATATTCGTGGAAGTTATCAGGTCCCCATATAGTTACCAAACTTTTGACTTGACCAGTGGAACGCGCAAGTTTTGCGTATATTAAAAACAGAGAAACCTACGGCTGAGAAGGCTTTTCTTTCCTCTCGCAATGTTTTAGCAGTGAGTGCTGATCGCAGTCGCAAAGCCACCAACTAGAACGTATCCGCGGTTACATAGATGTTGGCAAAAGAAGGACTGCGAACACAAGTTTGTACTGTTAATCAAGCCTGTGTGCGAAAAAGCATAAAAGTGGCAAAGATGACAAAACAGACACAGCTTGGTCACATTGGCAAGATACGCAAAAGCACCAAGGATATCAGAAGAGACACTAGAGAAACCGCAGTAAATACTAAACGCTTGTACAATTTCTAATAAAGATTTAGTTGCAACCAGATCCGCGACGACGTCATTGAGGAACTTGTGCATATTTCAAAACAACAGACACAAGGATACAAGTAAAAGCTTTCAACACTACCTAAAATATTGAAGGAAATGGGCTGCCAAAAGATCCATAATGACAGACATTGCCTATATTTTAACACGTAACTGTATGGATTACGTAATGAAAAATACAATTATAATGCCGTGAAGCATTCAAAAATCGGCCTACGCAGGTATTTCGGGACAAGTTTAATCGGAGCAATATATCTGGAGTAGAGTGAAGAATGAATATCCATCTCATGAACCAGATTCCAAAGACTTCATTGCTGAGGGTTCGCAACATTTGCACAAAGAAAGATTAATTGTTGAATAATTCATCGCAGACCAACAGCGAGTCCATTAGCATGCTTGTCAGTTGTAAACAAATGTAGATTTAGTTTGTGCCGACAAAAACCCCGTCAAAAATCATAAAAGAAACCATGTCTATTTGTGAGCGGCCAATCACCGACAACATTACGGTCCCAGAAACGTTTTAAACGTTAATGAACGATCTCATACAAGACATTGATGAAGATTTTAAAGGAGACGCTTCATGTGCTCCGATAAATCATTGTCACGATAAGTCGTTTGGTTGCAAAAACAAACCCGAACATCACCGATATGATTACAATCTCGTCAATAATTTCGCGTTGATTCTCTGATAATATTACCACGGGAAAAGGTTACACGCTCGATGTGGCATTAGCGTCGTCGGTGGTTCAATGGTTAAAGCGTCCGCAGTGGATGCGATAGCTCGCGGGTAAGAACCACAGTTGATTTATACTAAATACTAGCAAAAGTAGTGCTAGCAGTCGCCTCGCTTGGCGCTCAGCATTAAGAGGCAAGTGTTAAGCCTAGTCGGCCTGGTAGAATAATGTGACTGGTTGTGACATGATGCCACATATATGTGGCATCATGCCCCAGTATCAAACATAACTATAAACTCTTACACTGCAGACATCGTAGCGATACGTCTTACAATTTGTTAAAGCTCTTGTAAAATCTCAACCACACACACAGAGACAGGTTTATCACGGTTGGCCTAACATCTAATCTATGCCGTTTTGGACTTGGACTGGGCACGTTCGAGGTTGAATGAATTAATGGCAGTATAGCGTTGAATGAAAGAGCAATGGTGGAAACATTGTTGTTTTATGACGTGAAGTATCGGCGTACATATTCAACGATTGTACGCAGTGGCACAAGCCTCTAAGTTCAAATAAAGTAGATGTCAAAGAGTTCAGCGCATTCGACTTAATAAGTTCCATGTCCTGTTGACGATTAATCAAAGTCTATTGGCCAACCAGATTCTCATAAGTGTCAGACCAAACAAAATTGTGATTTTTCAGAATCGAACTGGAAAGCTGAGCTTGTTCAACAGAGTGAATTTCATTTAAAATCAATTTAACCAAAAAGACAAAATTATCTTCCGCCGCAATTTTTCAGAAAGGTACAAATTTCTTGGTTCCCCAAGAGCGATATGGATCCAGTCAAACAGATATGAAATCCTTTCTAATATTTTCTGGATGTAACAAATCTGATATCAAAAAGAATGACCTGCAGTTAATAATTGATCTTATTTAGGTATCGATTTATATACTTGATGATGTGAACGACAAAGATAGAAAAATAGCTTAAACTAAAGACACTTGTAATACCAATAATCATGTCGTTACAGCAGTAGCTAAACGCTTTGCCAAATAAGTCTTTGAGTATTTTATTTTAACAAATAATCTGAAAACGGAAGCAAATTGATGGCAAAAAAAAACTTAATGAATGATATATAGAAGGAACTGGAAGATGCTTAAGACAATTGTTAGGATTTTTGTTTGGCCAGACAAGCTCGAGGTATGTTGTTTGCATTTTAGAAAACATCCGAGCAGCTCTGGGTAACCATGATAATTAACCAAAATCCTAAACCCTCGTTGCAGGTATAAATATAAAATGAAACGTTGTACTCAGTTATGCCCTACATTTAACTTTTTCGGCATTCCCCCACCCCTTAGCAGACTATTGACCTGGATACATGTATAGATTAGATGAACTCTTTGACTGGTCTATCATCTAACATAAATATCTTTGGAAATTGAGAGGAAATTCACCAGACACGGCAACTTCAAAATTATTCTATTACTTCTATTACATGGATATTATTGACACTATTGCTTTTGTTTACCAATTTGATGAAAACAAAAGCTAGCTTTGATATTTATCAGCTCACGAAATGTACAATGCCATTGTCTTCCTATATAAATAAACAATAAAATCGGATGCTTTCTCCGTCGTTGATATCAATGTTTGCATTTATTTGTGCAACTTGTACATTTTTTACTTGATTTTTATTTTGGTCAAACTGGAACATAGTACGCCGTCAGATCGTGGTCTTTGTTATTTCTTTTACTTATAAATTATCAAAGTTCATATACGCAGATTTGCCTACGCATTATTCAGCAGCAAATCTTGATAAGAGAATTCGGTAAATAAATTCTATATATGCTCGAATAAATACGGTATTATTTTCTTTGTGTCTGTAAATTTGCATATTATTATTTTACTGATTGTCGTTTTTTATAGACTGTTATGATTTAATATTCGTTACAACTTCTTATCGGCTGCTTTTATGGATATTCCTTTTCAGCTGGTTACGAATTTCCCCATAGCGAATCGAATGCTTTATAGAGTAAATATCGTGTCAGTATACTATCACGACGTCATTCAATTGAATTTGTTTGAGTTCTATAAGATTAGTTATTGTATTAGAATAACCATACAGTGATTTTAAAAAAATTAGTCATTTACATATCGTATTCCACTCCGCCAAGGGCTGTGGGAATATTTGATTTGATGAAATCATTGCGGCAATGAAAGCAATTCTTTTAATTAGGATCGATACAATTAAATTTGTTTACAGGCGACTATTGATGAAAGCGATTTTTCTGTTTTGTTGGAACACATTGAACGGATGATTTATCAATCACTGTAAGCTTCAAACGAATTTTGAAAGAAATTAATGTTTAACCCTATGCTTCATGTTATTTGTCATAGAGAAGAAAAAACGCATATGACAATTCCCTTTAAAAAAATGGCATATTAACTGTACTGAGTACGATTGCAAAAGATTCATCGCCCTCTTTCAAGAACAATAAATGTTCCAAAGTCACAAATTTTCCAGAGTCCTTTTGAGATAGTGAAAATTGTGTGCCAAACATTCAGATACACTTAACATGTTTTCAAAAAAAAAACAGTTAGTTATCGTTTTAAATATTTTATAATACCAGTTCATCTATATACAGGATTAAATTTCTCGATGTCGGGATTCATTTGCTGATTGTTGTCCTATTTTTCCTTTATTGCTGATATAGTAGTTTTATTTCTCACGTTATCGAACTTTTAATATAGTGGTGTACTCTATTTTGTTTAATTTTACGTCCACCAGTGAGAGTCGGAGTTATTTAATTCACATATAAAGAGACAGACATGTTCTACATGGTCGCCATCCATGTACTCTACCGGAAAAAAAAATGCCTTTTTTCTCGTGAATGTAAGGTCAAGTCTTCACAGTTTATAGACAGTACGGAAAAGGCAACATATACAGGATCTCAAATGTTTAATGGTTACAAACTGAAGTTGGGAACTAGTTGAAAAACGTCCAGATAGTCACACCGATGGGTTATTTCGGGCGGAGTAAAATATCACTTGCTCATGGACACAACATGGTAGCTATGGAAAAATAAGAATTCACACCCTTTCGGTCTTGAGTCAGGAACGCTAACAACTGTGTATAAACAACACAACTGTGTATAAACAACTGTGTATAAACAACTGTGTATAAACATCCACTACAATGAGATAAACAAAAGATCATTATAAGCGCGCAATGAAATGATTATTCTCGAGCCTTTTTCCCGTTAGACATTTTTGCAAAAACTATCAACCATTGTACAAGAATCAACGAGGATAAAATCTTTTTATATACCTTGAATGAGATGTCATTAAGTACGGTAATACAAGATACGTATTTATTTAAGCGCGACATCCATTGATGACTTGCAATGTGACCATAATCTGTAATTCTTTATTGATGTATATTCAACAGTCTCGTCCCAGCATATATAGTTGGTCACGAACTGTCTGGATATTCCCTCATTGTTTAAGAAATATATGTGCATGTTTCCTATTCCACCCATTATTAGAGCTTATGTATCTGCCCCTTTTACACAAACAATTTTGAAAAGAATAATTTTCAATTAAGGTATTCTCTTTCTATATATTTTACAAGCTGATGGTGCATGACAGATTACATGTAAATATCTTCTCGACTTGAAAATCGTATTTACACATGTCATTGCAATTTGGCTAAATTAGGTTTTATTGGTTTGTTGTCCTTAATCATTAATGTTTTTGTTTTGATGTATATTTCTTTTACAGAAGTTGTAAGAGTGTTTATTTTTGTAACGATTTTTTCCTTCTAGTAGAAAAAAAGACGTTGCCTGAATCTCTCTTTCTGGAACAATTTCCGAATCTTCTGTAGCATGGAAGTTCGAGAGATGGCGATCTAATTATTGGCGGGGATTTCAACTTTCACTTTGACTGTCCTAGAAATCCATACACGTCAAAACTCCTATTTTCCATTCATTTTTTCAACTTTCAACAGTCAGTTAAATAACCTACCCATTACCTTGGTCATATTTTAGACTGGGCTCGTCAAAGACCGCATGATCACATTCTGAGATCAACCCTTGTATCACACAAACTTGCATCAGATCACCTCTGCATTATATGCCATCTCGACGTATCAGTCCATAACCGTCCACTTTTATTTGCTACAAAGAGAAACCTCCGTATGATAAATATAACCATCCTAATGCATGACATCCAAGAAAACCTAACAACTTGCTTACCTCCTACAGCAAAACAACTCGATATGCACCATCGTTACGAAATTCTCTTTCCATTATTACTAAGATAAAACTCTGTATGATGAAATTAACCAAACTAATGCATGACATCCATGCAAATATAACAACTTTCTTACCTCTTACAACAGAACAACTTGATAATTGCCTGCGTTCATTGCTTGAAAAACATACCCCAGCCACCAAGTGCACAGTGTCAATTAAAAAGTCTTCTCCGTGGTATACCAGTGTTAGGGACCAGATTCGCACTGCTAAAAGACACCGCCGTGAAGCAGAGAGGCTTTGGCCTTCCATCAAACTCACTACTCATAAACAAATCAACGAAGCCACTAAGAAGAATGTCACATAGTCCATTTAGACCAATCATCCCACTACACTACTAATATCACGGCAAGTTCCAGTACCAAAGAGCTCCTCGAGAAAACTAAGAAACTAATGTCAAGGAACAAATGTACAATTCTTCCAACTAACTTCTCTCCAATATACCTTCTGGACATATTGTCAAATTTCTTGCGTGACAAAGTACAAACCATTAGAGATACGCTTGAAAACACAATTTCAATTGTCTCGTCATCACAATACAAATACAATACAAATATTCAGCGACAACAATTAGGAGCATTAAATCCTGTCTCTATAGATTTAGTACGGACAACAGTGATGAAGAGTGCATCAAAATCATGTAAACTTGATCCATTTCTACCATTATTGCTGTTTGAGTGCTTAGACCCAATGTTGCCTTCACTAATTGATGTTATTAATCTCTCTCTCTCTCTCTCTCTCTCTCTCTCTCTCTCTCTCTCTCTCTCTCTCTCTCTCTCTCTCTCTCTCTCTCTCTCTCATCATTGTTCCAAACTGTCATCGTAAATCCTCTGCTGAAGAAACCAACACTTGACCATAACGATTTAAAGAACTACCGCTCAGTTTCTAATCTCCAGTTCAGATCACAAAATACCTTAGAAAACGTTGTTCTAACCCAACTTGTATCTCAGTTGAATTCAAACAGTCTTCTTAGCAATGTACAGTCTGCATATCGCCCTTGCCAAAGTACTGAAACGTTTCTTCTGAAAGTATTTAGTGATCTTCTCTCTGCTTTGGATAGCTGAAAAAATACAGTTCTCACCCTCCTTGATTTGTCTGGACCATTTGACACATTTAACTATGATATATCACTTCACCGTTTCAAGCATGTCTTTGGTATTCACAATACAGTTTTACAGTGGTTCAAGTCCTAATTGCTGAAAAGGACACAAATTGTATCGGCAAATGGAATACACGCCAGCCCAGTTGATATATGTTGTGGTGTTCCACAAGGGTGTGTTCTTGGACCTGTTCGCTCTATTATATTCGTACAGCCGCTCTCAAGTGTCTTAGATTATCACCTAGTGTCTTACCAATTGTACGCTGATGACACCCAAATATACAAGTCTAGCCATCAAACTGAGGTTGATGCTACCATCCAAGAAGTAAAGAGGTGCATTTCTGATGTGAAATCATGGACGACATGTAACAAGCTGCAGATGAATGATGATAAAACTGAAGCCATTCTGATCACAACACAAAGACTTTCTCGATCACATCCTTTACCTCCAATAATAATAAATATCAGCAACACCAACATTAAATTCACAGTCAGTACGAAACTAAGTTGCTACTCTGGACAGTACTATCACACTGCACCAACATGTCATGAACATATGCAAAACTGCATATCTTGAGCTAAGACGCATCAGCTTCATTCGCAAATATCGTTCGTTGATGCCACTAAAACACGTATGTGTTAATTAATATTTTCAAGACTGGACTATTGTAACTCAGTTATGCCTGGTTCGTCACAATACCTACTCCAGAAACTTCAATACTTTCAAAACACAGCTGCTTGGATCATTTTTAGAGTACCACGATCCGAGCACACCTCCCCACTGCTCTCTACCCTACAATGAGTATCCATTCGATCCAGAATCAAACGCAAAATTTGTTCTCAGTCCTATTTTTGCACCGAGGGACTCCAGTTCGGCATAATTATCCGGCCTGACCCATGTGTACACACCAGCAAGATAACTACGCTCCTCTCCTGACAACTGTATACTCGTTATCCCCACTATAAAAACGAAATCATATTGACAACGTTCCTTTGCATACCAGGGCCCAGCAAGGTGGAATGAATTGCCTTTTGCAGTTAGACACAGACACCGTGATTCCTTTCAAGAGTGCTCTTAAAACTAACCTTTTTCGACTGCAAGAACAAACTTAAAGACCTAATAATGTTTCCTACTTTAAATATTGTCAGCAGTTTTGTTTTCCAATTTCATTCTTTATTTTTGTTTTTTGTATTCATATAATTCTCACTCCATCCACATTCAGTGAACATCGAACAGGCAACACCGGTCTTCGATGGGAGACGCAGCGAACGGACTGCAGTAGAATAGAAGCCATGAGGACTGCATAACAAAAAATAATTGCAGCCATAGGCAAATACGGTGACTCGTCAAATGATAGAGGACCACCCTGCTGATAGGAACCGTAGCTGTAATGAACTACACGGAGGAAACAACTTCAATGCATGGCAGGACGGAATGGAAAATGGCGGACAGCACGAGGAAAACGGACGTGCGGCTAGTAGGGAAGATGGCGGACATCACGTGGCATTTTTATTGAGTTATTGCTACGTGGATGAATGATCAAGCCTGAAGTTACCCTGCTGTTGATCGTGCTATTAAACCATAACTCTGGCCTGACATCTTGTTGGAGAGAAGTATGGTAGACACGATGAAATGGGAACCATGAGGGACTCTGGAACACATAAACCGGAGAAGCTACCCCGGTCATTTTGCCTGGACGAAGAGCAAAATGATATGTATCGCTGCTTTCATTGCCTGGTTGAAATAGGGTATCTCATTTGGTTACGAGAGCCCTCTTTGAACAACCTCTAATAAAAAACCTGATATGATCAATTTTGAACACCGCTCAAAATTTACAAACTTTATTACCAAACAGTGACTACACTTTTATATGTCGCATAGACATATTAGTTAAACAAATTTGTTAGGGACTTATAATATGTACACTTTTGTACTAGAAAAATTGGCATAGTTAAGATATTAAAGAAAATTCTACGACTCATTTATTTGATACAATTGCACAGATGGCTTACACAGTATTGGTATTAGGCTGTCCATTAGTACAACTGGACTGAATTTGAAATAAGTATGGCTAGGGCGTTCCACGGCGTAAACGACATCCATCTACGACATCGGCTGGGCGACCTCCGGGACCTTTTCCGCCTTTTCCACGTCCAGAGCCCATCAACATAGCGATATGAGAAAACTATTTTCTCTCGTTGCACCTCTATACCTTCTTCAGATTGATTGATAGGGTTGAGTGCGTATTGGTTCTATTCCCACTCACCTGAAGGTCTTTCATTCGTGTCGATAGTCCCTATTTAGGGACTCGACACGACGACCAAATTAAATAGCATACTTTGTATGCAGTAAAGCCCGTGGGGATGTGGCACAATTCCTTCCCCCGGGATTAATTAAATAGTCATCTTGGATGACATTAAACAGTGCAAAATGTCTCTGAGTAGACGAGCGCACTTTAATTAAACTTCAATTCGATATCATTATAGATTTGTAAATCGCTTAGAAGATCTAAAAATTAGGCGCTATACAAAGTCTTCATTATTATTATTATTATTATTATTATTATTATTATTATTATTTATGTTATTTAGTATTTTGCTGAAAAAGAAAAGATATATTGCAAATTGCTTACATTTGTTCAGTTTTCTTATTTCAAGCCCAACTAGCAGTACCAAGCTTGTCTTCCAAAGAGGTTGAAACGTTACATTACGCGGACGTGAAGGAAAACATATATTTGCTACTATAGTCTGATTTTTTTTTTTTTAATATGAATTAAGGTCGCATGCGCAACTATGTGCTTTCGCGACCAGTTAATGCCCGAGGGTCGGGCTATTTGATTGGTCGGGACCAAAGGTAACTTTGACTACACTAGGCTGTGTTGTCGCAGTCTCCCCGGCACCCGCTTTAAATGGCAGTCTCGCCTTAGAGTAAAATGTCGGGTCACGGCAAAGCAGGAAGGCAGAACAAATACCAATATTGTGTAAGCCACCTGTGCAATTATATCAAATCCATATAGTCATAGAATTTTTCATCTTTCCTATCAATAAATATTTCTAGTACATAGTGTACATGTTGTAGGTCCTTAACAAATTTAATTGCTAAAATGTCTTAGCGACATAAATAAGTGTAGTCACTGTTAGGTATTTTAGCTTGTTAATTTTGAGCGGTGGTCAAAATTGATCAAGTTAGATTTCGAGAAAGAGATTGTTCGAAAAGGGTTCTCCTACCAAATTAGAACCCTGGGGAGAAAAATAAAATAAAATAAAATAAAATAAAATAAAATAAAATTTTAAAAAAATCAAAACAAATTAAAAAATAAAAATATTTTAAAAAACATATATATATATATAAAAAATAAATTCAAAAAATAAAAAAAAAAATAAAAAAAATAAAAAAAAAAAATAAAAAAAAATAAAAAAATTAAAAAAATAAATTAACACAAAAAAAAAAAATAAAAAAAAAAAAAAGATTAGAGTTGGAGTGGGGTGTGTTTGGTGTTATTTCATTTCTTCCTTCTTCTTTTTCTCTTCTTTTCCCTTTTCTCTTTCCCACTTTCTTCCTACTTCCTTCTTCCCTCTTTCTTTCTTATTCCTTCTTCCATCCTTCTTTTCCCTTTCCTTTTACTTTTTCTTGTCGGTTTGTTGATGTTATGTTTCCTTGAGCTATCACTATTTGATCCCGGTGTTCTCATCACACTTATCTTGTCACTTGCCGGTTGACTGGTTTTACTGTACCTACATTGTGCCACTACTTAGTGTAATCTTCTCTTTTTTTCCCCTTCTCCTTCTTCCCTTTCTCCCGTTTCTTCCTTTTTTCCTCGCATTACAATGTTTATATTATCCCCCCTTTCCCTTCCTTTCCCCTTTTCTATTTTATTTTATATATTTATTTTAGGGTAATGTTAAGCTGTTCTGCTTTTTTAAGCTAGCGGTATTACTATCCGCTCTGGCCCCTTTAACCGATATGGCCTCGTTAATTATTTATCTATTTGATAGTTATAATTTTTTTTCCGTTTATTTAAGGCATTGTTACGTGGGTCTGTTTTTTGAGCTAGCGATGTTATTATCTGCTCTGGCCCCTTGATTGATAAATATTAACTCTTTGACTATGTTTATGTTTATTTACTTATTTGATGGTTTGGATATTTATATTTTGTGTTTTATGTCTATTGATTTTAGGTAATTAAGTATATTTATATAGGTAGCATTTACGTTTTTGTTATACCTTTTATCTAGAATTTGGGGGAATGATGTAACTGAGTCAAGTTTTCTTTGTTGTAGTTGGAAGACGGTACGTTGTCGATGATATTTGTGACATTTGTTGAATACATGTTCCAATGTTTCAGTTTCTGGACAGTGTGGACATTTATCCGGCGTGGGTCCTGTACTTATATGTTTCATAAAACTGCCATTTAGTAGTGTTTTACCTGTTCTGATTCTGTTGATTATTTTAATATCAATGGCTGCCAGGCTTTTTGGTAAACGTTGAGTTCTAGTGACCTCTTTTTGTAGTTGGTATAGATGTCTACCCTTTGTGGAGTTTTCCCATTGTTGTTGCCATTTATTATTAATTCTGTCCCTGACTTGACTATATAGTTCCTGAGTGTTGTACTGTACGGGTTCAATTTGGTCTTTCATCAGACTGCTTTTTGCTGCTTTGTCTGCTTTTTCATTTCCAGGCAAATTGATGTGAGATGGCACCCACAAGAAGTGTATGGTTTGGTGTGATTTATCTGCTTCCCTGATGGTCAGCATAGTGTCCTCTAGAAGATTTTGTCTACTTTTGGAATTACCTGTCTCAATACTTTCAAGTACACTAAGTGAGTCTGTTATGATTACGTACTGTTTTTGATTTTGTGTTACTATCCATTTTAGGGCTCGGTTGATGGCCCAGAATTCCGCGGTATATATGGAACAGTCATCCGGTAGTCTTGTCGTAAATGTGATCTGATGTTCTGGGATCACTACCGCTGCAGCCGTTCTATGTAGTTCTTTAGATTTTGAGCCGTCAGTATAGATTTTTACATATCCATCATAGTTGATGTTGACGAGGTTTTGTACTTGTGTTAATGTGATATTGGGGTTGTCGCGCTTATGTACCAGTTGGAGTGCTGTTAGGTTGATGTTAGGTTGGTTATTTCTCCAAGGTGTGGGGTCCTTGATAAGTAGTTGTTCTGCTTGGAGTTCTATTTGATTGAGTTCTTTGCAGAGTGTGTGTATTTTGTTAGCTGCTGGAGGATGTGGTACCAGTCTTGAACTAAAGGTGGTTTGACATTTACTTATTATGTTTCTGGTGGGATTAATCTCCTTATGTATTGAGATTCTACAGGCGTATCTAAGTATGTGTTCTTCTCTTCTCAGTTGTAATGGTGGTTCACATGCGAGGATTTGTAGTTCTTCCAGGGAGGTGTTCGGTAATGCACCAGTGCAAAGTCTAAGTGCTCTATATTGGATGCTATCTAGTTGTCTAAGTGTTTCCTTGTTGGCTGAGGAATGACTTTTAAGTTGTAGTTTTCTGAATTCAGTTTGAACATGTTGACGATGATTCTTCTTATGTAAAAGTAAATTCTGTTCCCCGCTGCATAACCTTCTATACGACAAACTAATTAAAACAAAATGGTATAAGTTGATCAAGTGATCCATTATATTATAGATGGCGATGTAGCTTCTTTGCTGTTATTATTTTGTCGCAGCATGTCATATAGTAATATTTCCGTTACTAACAAATCACATTCATTAATATTTTAATATATATATATAATATTGTTTTATTATTAGAGATAGTAGTAGTAGTATGATGATTCTTATTATTATTTAGGATCCAGGGATTAGTAATTTCTTCTTGCTTGGTATATAGTTAGGTACCAAAAATGAAATAAATAACAGTCTAAGCTAGCAAAATTTTGTCTTGAATAAACATAACCCTGTATGACAATGTATATGCAAAACCCCGTAGAACTTACATATATGTAAAAAAAGCCAAGTATAACTGTGCTTTGTAACAGATTTTGACATTTGTGTCATATCTGTATTGTCAATTGTGTAAATTCGAAATAAGTTGGTCTATAATGTCAAATATAAAATGATTATTAGATAAGGACAAACGTGTCTGATTTATTTACCTCTCCAGCGAGAATGGGAATACACTGTACAGAATTATAATCTGTCATTATTGCTGTCATGTGTCGAATTTGCGTCTAAGCGGCAAGAAGTATGAAAATTATATATTCAATTTATTATAAACAAAGCTATAAAATAACTGCAATTAAACGACTGAATAAGTCAGTTTTCTCTGGAAATTTTTCTTCAGGGAAATTTGTATTGTCTGAATGGATTACATAATGAAAGATTGTTTTACGAAATGTCAAAGTCAGCAAAACAAATATTCAAAATTCATTCCTAAAAGGTTTCAACCAAGTTTCCGGAAATTTCCATCAGACCAGAGTAATGATACGCTAATGGGCTGCAAACTGCGACTTACGAAATCACTAAAGGAAATGCAGTAGAGGAGTTGATGATGATTAATTTTGTGTTTGTATTCTGGAACGTAATAGTCATGGACAATGATTGAACGATTCCGAGATTCCGAATAGGCTTAGAATTGCCTTATGAAAATAAATTAATCCTTTCTTCATATACTAATGTGTATATTTTGTCAGCATCTTCTGAATTCATCAATGATAACAGTGTTTAGAGTTGGAGCAACCAAACCTATACATCTGAGCATACGTCTGGTAATTTTTTTTTTCGTTTTAGATGTATCTCTTTAATTATTATATTAATATGATACGGAAATTGGCACACAAAACTGTAACTTATTGCATTCTACTATAAATATAATATGTGTATTGTTGTTGCGAACAGCATTAACGACGGCAAACGTTTGGTCTTTTCACAAAACATCTATGGTTTCACACACTCGCTCGAAAGACGTGCACAGTAATGGCAGTAAAACTTTCCTACCTCATGTTTTCCGTCTGTTCTTCACCAACGCACCACGATAAAGGGTTCTAATTTTTCAGTATAGTCTCTGAGACTGTGTTTAAAAAAAGTAATTGTTTAGCTGCTGACATGTGTAATAATAATATAGCTACTTCTTTCTTTCAAAACAGATATGCTGAGTAGATAGTGTAGTTTCCTGCGTTAGATGATTCTGAGTTACTTAGATCAGATAATTTTCACATACTACAATACTATCAAATTTAATCTACCATTCAGCTGACAGCCGTATATTTATTTGAATAGACGAGATGGGTTGAATTATGTGTATTAAATATAGCAGCCAATAAGAAGATTTTTTTAATTAAGTGAGATTGTTCTTTCTGTAAATTGATTTATGTATGAACTTAACTATCAATTAATTCCACTTATCAATCAAGGAATTCTACCTAGCTATCAAGTAATTCCACTTATCTATCAAGTAATTCCACCGAGTCGTTCTTAACGTAGAAAAGTTTTAATATTTAATCACGTTGTTCCTCGTGTGGACACTTATAACGTAAATCGAGGCGTGCGTATCGTGTATTGTTACGGTTCAGTTGTGTTGGTTCACAGTTGATTTCCAATTATATTAGTTGAACCCAACCCCTAGTATCATCAGCTTGGCTTAGCATCAGGCCTGTCAGCTTGACATGAGAGAAAATGAGATTCGACGGTTTAGTCGGCACACTGCAAGAAATTCCATCATCTGCTATAATAACTGAACCTTCGTTATGTGAACAGTGCGGTTTCACATGTTCATACATGTTTTGTGAATAGTACAGTTTCAGAAATTCGTATCTAGTTTAGGAAAAAAATGTTATGAATTCATGACTCTTAGATGAATAGTATATCGTTCTAATTTCATGTTGACATCATAATTACCATTGCTTATCCTATAAGTACAGTTTCATATCTGTTAAAGTGAATAAACAGCTTCGTATATATTATGCTAACAAATTAATAGTATAATCCGTGTCTGTTACGTGAACTACATAACTTGTGTTCTTTAATAGTCAGCTTGTACCAACTCCGTCTCAAAAGCACACAAACTCACCAAACATGCATGGAAAAGCCCAGTACTTCATTTTCAATTCAGCTCGTAGATCGAGTAGCATTATTTCGTAAACGTTTTATCAATGGCGCGCCAAAGAGCTGATGTTAAGTATATCAAGTAGTCGTTTCAACTACTAGCTCATCGCGAAAAGAGCCTAACCTTCCGAGACGCAATGTGGTGTAACATCAGTGTTTGGACAGACACGCTATGGCATCAGTCAACCAAGCCCCACCTATGGAGTAAAAAGTACATAGTGCGGTAGGGCGGACTAAATTCCTTTTCTGTGAGAGTACTTACTTAAATATATAATACATGTACACAGTTTACACACATTTCTATGACAATACAAATTGTGTTTTGTAATGTTTTGGAATAGATCTTTATTCATGTTAACATCTCACAATCATTTATAACCGTAAGCAAACACAAACAGCAAGTGATATTCGAGCATAATCGGGTTACCACTCGGCTATTTCCAACCGACCCAAACATATTAAGTTGATGACACCTTTGTCATGTTTCATGTGGTCATGAGACTGCAGTCAACTATTAACTGTCATCTTTGAACAAAGAATTCTGTACTTTTAAAACAACACCAACTCTGTCAGATGTTAATCTATCAAAAATTTCTAAAGGTTTTTCCCTCCTAACTCACAACAGACGTTTAGTTTATTTACGTGCTAACCATATTTATAACCACTTGTAGGAAAGCGATCTTTATGGTACCTAAATTTATAGTACCCAATTGAACCCGTCTTTTTAGGAAAGCCCCATTTATAGTACCCAAATGAACTCGTCTTTTTAGGAAAGCCCCATTTATAGTACCCAAATGAACCCGTCTTTTTAGGAAATCCCCATTTATAGTACCTAAATGAACCCGTCTTTTTAGGAAATCCCCATTTATAGTACCTAAATGAACCCGTCTTTTTAGGAAAGCCCCATTTATAGTACCCAAATGAACTCGTCTTTTTAGGAAAGCCCCATTTATAGTACCCAAATGAACTCGTCTTTTTAGGAAAGCCCCATTTATAGTACCCAAATGAACCCGTCTTTATAGGAAAGCCCCATTTATAGTACCCAAATGAACTCGTCTTTTTAGGAAAGCCCCATTTATAGTACCCAAATGAACCCGTCTTTTTAGGAAAGCCCCATTTATAGTACCCAAATGAACTCGTCTTTTTAGGAAAGACCCATTTATAGTACCCAAATGAACCCGTCTTTTTAGGAAAGCCCCATTTATAGTACCCAAATGAACCCGTCTTTTTAGGAAAGCCCCATTTATAGTACCCAAATGAACCCGTCTTTTTAGGAAAGCCCCATTTATAGTACCCAAATGAACCCGTCTTTTTAGGAAAGCCCCATTTATAGTACCCAAATGAACTCGTCTTTTTAGGAAAGACCCATTTATAGTACCCAAATGAACCCGTCTTTTTAGGAAAGCCCCATTTATAGTACCCAAATGAACTCGTCTTTTTAGGAAAGCCCCATTTATAGTACCCAAATGAACTCGTCTTTTTAGGAAAGCCCCATTTATAGTACCCAAATGAACCCGTCTTTTTAGGAAAGCCCCATTTATAGTACCCAAATGAACTCGTCTTTTTAGGAAAGCCCCATTTATAGTACCCAAATGAACTCGTCTTTTTAGGAAAGACCCATTTATAGTACCCAATTGAACCCGTCTTTTTAGGAAAGCCCCACTTATAGTACCCAAATGAACTTGTCTTTTTAGGAAAGCCCCATTTATAGTACCCAAATGAACTCGTCTTTTTAGGAAAGCCCCATTTATAGTACCCAAATGAACCCGTCTTTTTTAGGAAAGCCCCACTTATAGTACCCAAATGGACTCGTCTTTTTAGGAAAGCCCCATTTATAGTACCCAAATGAACTCGTCTTTTTAGGAAAGCCCCATTTATAGTACCCAAATGAACCCGTCTTTTTAGGAAAGCCCCATTTTTGCGTCGATCTGATGTAATGTTACAAGCTTTTTTCGGAATGATGGAAAGAAAGTAAACTAGCTCTCGTGCTTTATCTGTTGTGATGATGTTCATACGTGTTACCTTATCAGGGGTAATCAGTTTCAGCAGAAAGAGATAATGTATATTGGTATGCGTATTTAATTTATAAAACGTACCTAACGTTTGACATGATCGCGATTAAGGGTTGTAATTTTAAGTAGTCAAAAAGATGTTTTTGGAGAATTTGAGTGCAAGAAATAGTGAAATGTTCCATCAAAAAGTTTGGTTTTCAGAACAATCTTTTACGTGATAGGTCAAGTGAGTTTTGTATAAATAGGCGATCTGGTATACGATTATTCATTCCTGTTTTATGATCAGTATAGGGAATCATTTCCAGCTATGTTCAGGTATAATTTGAAAGGAGATATGTATTGTATTATTCACTCAAATTACAAAATGCTCATTTTGAACTAAGACATTACTTTGGAATTATCAAGGATTCATTCAAACACAGTCAGGATTTTATAATTGTGCTGCATCGGGAGAGTAATGCCCCTTGGCAAATCAAGACATTCAAGTCTATTGGAACTCGTTAAGCACATTATATCCTTTCGGACTTGTGAAAGGACATCTATGATAAATTGGGACTTAATTGATAACGTTGTAAGTTCCTCCTAAATATTTACCAACGTTTTAACTTCGAGAAATAGATTATTTGTCAATCTTACAAAACCTGTTTCTTTCGATTATTTTTGTTACATAATTTTATTCCATATAGATATAACACAATCATTTTATTTGACATGACATTGGTGGTTGGAGTTGCAAAAATGTCAAAATGATCAAAATTGTTTTCTGATCAACAACATAAGTTTGCATTCTATTAGAATCAGGCCACTTCGAGAAGCTGGTGGTAGTCGTTCTGAACAAACCTTGCCACTGTCCATTTTTATTAGGTAATAAAAACAAAATCTACTGGATCAAAGTAGAAACAATCTGACACACGAAGGAGCGCCAAATCGCATACACAAGCGTCAATATCTATTCAAAATATAATAAAGTACTAATGAAATAACTTGCTAGGCTGTCTAAAGGTTCTGATGCTTCCATCAAGCTCTTGAAACAATTTTTTAAGTCTAGACAGTGTGCACACAACAGATCCCCTGGTGTAACGGGAACTCACAAAAGTCCAGTAGTTCCATCAATTCCATAAAGATGTCTGAAGCCACAACAAAAAATGTTATTAAGACATTTATGGCTTGTATTAATGATACATGTATTATCCGTACAATGGCTTGTGTGATAGTTGCCTGCCTTCCCGATAGCTTTCTATAAAACATACACAGTTAATATAAACATTTCCAGGCCAGAGATAACGGAAAAACTAAATATGATGCTATAACTTTCTTTAACCTGTCAATATATTTAACACCCATTGATAAAAGAAATAATATAGAATAAAATGCTCTGCAAATATGAATTTTGTACGCCGGAAACCTGAAAATATGTGCATGTGGCACAATCCAGGTAAATGATACTGACCTAAAGAAATATGGCATAATCCAGGTAAATGATATTGACCTAAAGAAACATGGCATAATCCAGGTAAATGATACTGACCTAAAGAAATATGGCATAATTCTGGAAAATGATACTGTCCTAAAGAAATATTGCATAATCCAGGTAAATGATACTGACCTAAAGAAATATGGCATAATCCAGATAAATGATACTGACCTAAAGAAAATAATCTGCTACTGAACGAAAAGCATACTACTAAATCCGGGAGCTCTTCGGATAATCTCAAGGTGATATCAAGGTCTATTTTTGATACAGTTTACGTATGCATTTATGTGGTATATTCTACACTTTTGAGGTGGTTTCCTTATTTTAAAGATGTTTAAGAATCCGGGGAAGACGGTCCACATTCTGAAGAGGTTGACTGAATGGTTTGCGAAAAGGTACTACTGCGAAGAGGTCAGATGATAAAGATGCGTAATAAACAGTGGACTATGTGTATATTATCACGGGTAATAATTCAACAAATGTTATATATATATATATATATATATATATATATATATATATATATATATATATATATATATATATATATATACCATGAAACAATTTGAAACTCAAAATGCGTCTCCCATTTTACTGATGGCTGATCTAAATGTAGACTTGCGTTGAAAATCGACAAACAACTGCAACATATTTTAAGATTAACCAGAAACGCTTGAATGAGATTGTCACATATAATACAATATGGGTTTACTTTCTTTGAATCCGACTCAAAAGAAAATAGTATATTTAGAATACTAGAAAACGAGACTACCAATCGCTTGACGTAGTCTGACTTTTGACAATTTTATTCGCATTAGTTTTCGAAGGAAAAGCTTCTGTCGTTCATGTACCAGTGTTTTATTTAGCTCCTGTCGCTGTAAACAGTTATGCCTCCAAACGTGTTGCCAAAAGTTGTGGAACACTGCCAGACCACTCGTCACTCACCTGTATCCGAGGTATCCATCTACTATATGACAACTCACCGGCGCAAAATTCAGACTTCCTGATAGAGTACAGAACCAACACGTTGCCACATCCTACATACAGGCTTGATCTAACTCCAAAATCAGGTTTGTCTAAATCATGCTATGAACGATTTGTTGACAGCATAAGAATTGAAAGTTCACATGGAACTGGAAGTGACCTTTGACAATTATAAACAACATATCAAAAAGTAAATACAAGATTTAATTTAATAATTGTATAATCAGACCGAAATGTGGATAGAGGTACATGGTGGGTACTGTTAGGGAATGCAATGATGCATTGCTTTCTAATAAAGAGCTTCCCTGTACAGCACACCAGTGTTCATAACTCGTTAAATACTCCTTGTAACCGACAATAAACAAAACAAAACGTTTCAAGAAATACTTATAACCCCGCTAGAGAAGTATCCATCATCTTTATTAACGAAGATTAAGAATGGGCAAACCAATCAGAATAGTTGATTAAGAATGGGCAAACCAATCAGAATAGTTGATTGCCAGCGTTAGCTGTTCGTGTGTCCATATTCAGAACAACCACACTTTGATCATTGTATATTTATTCAAGCACTCCATCAATAAGTTTGATCCTAGCCGTCTTATTTAACAGTTATCAGCACTGTTTGTTCCCCGTGACAATTTTACTAACCACCATTTGTTATACGCAAATTCTGTTCTGAAATTCGTAACTAACATCCTTACTAGTGATTGCTTTCCAGTTTACTTATAAATTAATTATCCTACACCTCAAGGTCTAAATCAGAGATCAAACGTAATCAAGACCGATTCAGTCCGTATGCTAATCAAATTTGACAGATGTTCGTTCCTAAAATGTAGGGGATTCAATACCAGTTTTAGAAAGCTTCTTAGTGATCATTCTACTGGTATAAAAAAATTTCAATGATTCCGAAATTGCCAATAAATATGGGTTGACAATATGTACAAAGACCCTATGAAAGGAATAATGCCCTTACAAATTTCAACAGCTGAATATCCTAATATATACTTTTCAAATGGAACCAAGCCAGGTCATAGCCTTAGCTAGAACAAGAGAGCAGAAGACAATGCATATATTTTATGGCGTATCTCTCTCTCTCTCTCTCTCTCTCTCTCTCTCTCTCTCTCTCTCTCTCTCTCTCTCTCTCTCTCTCTCTCTCTCTCTCTCTCTCTCTCATATCGTTTACGTTCTTCCACTATAATTCTACTTTGACCTACATGATTTTAGAAATTTAGTACACAGCTGGTATTTTAATTTTCCTCTTTTAATTTCTTCTCTACGTTGAAATCTCTCTCTCTCTCTCTCTCTCTCTCTCTCTCTCTCTCTCTCTCTCTCTCTCTCTCTCTCTCTCTCTCTCTCTCTCTCTCTGCCGTTGAATCACCATGGACCGTACTACGCAAAACTATTGACAAAACTAGAAACATGTATCAATCACTTTATAATTTCAACGGTTAAAGACTATACCAAAAATACGAAAAATATTATCCAAACATTCTTGAAAGTACTCATGATTTTTTAAACAACTAATCTTATAACTTAAAGATTGTCACAAATCTGAAAAGCAATCTAAATTTCAAATCTGCTAACGTAAAAGATCACCCCGTCACTCTAAGACCTACGACACTCTTCGAACAGACCATAACGCATCCACTATTAACATTTGAAACACTTACTTGATTCATCTGTCAATGCCATATAGTCAATACAATTTTGTCGAATGGGGATTCTTGTCATTATGGATAGAAGCAACAGTGATGCCAGTACCTACCCATGTAAAGAACCATAACGACGAGTTTAACTATTGTCTCATGTCACGAACAAGCCGTATTTGCACAACCATCGATAGAATTTTAAGTCACAGGCTCCAGTGGAGTACTGAGATCAAACCAGACCTTCCGTGTGACATCAGAGCCAAAGAAGCATAATTAATCATTTAGACAGATCCTCAGGTTTATTAGAGAAGATTTCATAAGATATATAAAAAAAATATTGAAGCTTTTGACACCAGAAGAAAGTATGACTTAATGAATAACATATTCAACCTAGGTCTAATGTTCTTCCTAAGAATAAATTGTGTCCAATGTCCTATCGAATATTTAGTATTCAACATCGCAAAAAAATGATAAATTCGGTGATGACTTGTACCAAACACACAAATACATACACACACAGACACCCCCAACAGACACAAAGAATGAAATTATGTGTGTGAGTGTTCAAAAGTAGAAGGACTGGATGATGCTTTTCTGCTAGACTAAGACGAAATTAGCAATTGTCATAGTAACCGAAACAACATATAATTTCTTCATGGCAAATTATCTATTACTTTTTTCCGCATTTTATTTCAAACATTTACGTTAAGAATTCGGTTCATATGACAATGTTTTCCCGTGCAACCTAATTAAAAGCAATGTATTTCAATAGCTAGTGGCACACTATTTTATTTTATTTCAAAACACACCGGTGTTGAGCGTGATATAACGACTTGCGAAAAATGCCCGGATGTGCAAAGTTGTTAATTGTTCAGTGATGTATGTTATACGTTTACGTTTTATTCAGATAAAACGTTGGCGGTGGCGCCCTAAAATACTTTGTCATTGCTATCTGCATAGTTCGATATTTCACCAGTTAGCAATCTATAGTAACCGTCAAAGGTTTAAACTTCATTTATATGTTTGAAAGGAAAATACTAAAACAATTCAAATGGGTACAGTTTCTAGGTTTATATTAAACGAACATGGTAAAATTCAATTGTGTTGTCATCAGTCGTGACTACATGAAATCAGAATTGCTTCATTGCCTGAGTTCCATGACTTTAATGTGTTATTATTAATGGAAGAATATTGATATTTTAAATTCAGAAAGAGTAATTTTAAGGAAATAAGAGTACAACTATGCAGTCAAGTTTAGAACGGTCAAAACTGAAGTGCGTGCTCTCCCTTTTGAATTGTAGAAATCAAGAAAATGTACAGTTTAAATTTATTCAATATATCTGATGGTTCAGTCGGAAATTTCTATCTGGCAATAGGATAAAAAAATTGCTCAGCAAATAATATCATATTGTGATGGCACGAGACACATTACAATGATACATCATAGCTGATTCTATAACATCCCTTCAAGTAATTACGATCGAATATTTACAAATCGGCAAATTTGGTAATGACTTTTTACCTGAGCACAGTTTTGGAAAAAGTCTTCAAGTAGACATATTATTTCACAATGACATATTCGATATGTGATGATTTATAGTATACACGTTCTCAATGTTAAAGTGCGATCTTCAAGTAGGAAGATTTATATTATAAATTTTCTAACAAACAAATCAAAGTCTATTCGAAGATTGTGAAAAAAAATTATCGCTCTATTAAAAATGTGGCAATATCAGATATACCGGAATGCTGTAATATCGTGTGTCTTTAAGTTTGTGATCGGCCAATAAGTAAATAAAATAACTGGCCTTCTCGATATTAATTATGAGTATTTTTCTTATTTGGTCTATATTAAAATGCCTTTCCAGTTTATGTCAGATGACTGCGGAAAATGTTGGATAAACAGACACCATGTAGAGTCCAGATCATTGAAAGGGAGTTACTCTGATATCGTGGAAATACCGAAAAAAATAAATGCTTGTCCTAATGTTAATAACTTGATGTATATTTTGCAGCCTGTGCCGTCCGAACGAAACCTATCAGAGAGAATTCAAGTCATCTACCTGACCACCTGTGACGGGAAGAGTAGAGGCGATATTGCGCTGGGGGACGGACATCCAGTATGAGTATTTGTTGAAATATGTTGACCTCAAACTGTTTAAACAAACTGCTTATATTCCAATGAAAAGCAATACATCGTGTACAACGAAGATTTAAAATCAACACCTGTCAGTTATGAAATCCTCCAGAAATGAACAACCATTCATACTTCACATTTAGACTATTATATACTACCATAGATTCGATCTCTTCGTTCTTGACAATATGGTAATTATGTAATCTAACTCTTGTGTAACATGATTGTATATTATTAGACTACAAACCTGGCTAAGCAGTCTGTGTAACATGATTGTATATTATCAGACTACAAACCTGGCTAAGCAGTCTGTTACAGTTATACCAATGTCAAGAAGTTATCGATTCTATTTGAGTGCATTGCGAACGTCCATTTTGAAATATTGATTTTCATGGGTGTATTCTTAAAATAGTGTTATCGTCAGCAATCCCGAAATTTTCTCGTTATCAATTGGTTATGCAGAACTAGTAAATTACGGTCATGCAATGTATATAAGATAAGTAAACGATCGGTGGTGCTATGCAGCAAACATGCACACTTCGAATAACCCGATAATATAGATCCTCGACATCATATGATTTTAATGCTTTCTATTATGCTTAACGCCATTGTTCAGCTCAAGTCGGCTATGCATGGCAGCCAGTATAAATGATGGAGGACGAACCGGAGAAACCTCTGAAAGAACCATCGACCTACGACAAGCTACTGACAAGCTTTCTCATATAGCCACATTGGCCGAACACGAGACTCGAACCCACGCAGATAGTGGAAGAATGGCAATCACAAAAGCACAAACAAACATGACAAACAATCAACCTAAATGAAAGCGTTGTAGTTTTTGGAACTTTGAAACTTTGAAACCTTATATTATATTAGTTCTCTTATTGTTCGAAGTTACAGGCATGCGTCATTGTTTTATAAAGTTTAACTCCAGTTGTAATGTTTACATTTCCGTAGACAATTCCAGCTGTGTGATGTTTTTAAGTTGGCATTATACTGAACACAGAAGAAGTATAATATACCACAGAATTATACTTTTCATTCATGAATGAGTTATATTACAGGATATCACCTGCATGAATGTTGTATTCTTGAGGCAGATAAAGAATGGAATCGCACTGAACTGCATCATGCACATCTTGGTAATGCCAAACTAGCAGGAAAGCGTTCACGTACATAGGAAATAGCGGTATCACATATCGTATGGGACATACGATGATATGGGTATTAAGACACAACAGTTTGGCATACTTGGTGCCTTTGCTTTTATTATATCATCTTTTGGTAGCTCTCTCTCTCTCTCTCTCTCTCTCTCTCTCTCTCTCTCTCTCTCTCTCTCTCTCTCTCTCTCTCTCTCTCTCTCTCTCTCTCTCAGTATTGCTTAATTTTTCACTGTTCATGATTCGATCTACATACTTGTCAGAACAATTACAACTAGTAAGTTCTAATGCTTGACTGGTTATAAAATTCTTCTCCTAATTACATGGTCGGAAAAGAATATTTTTATATGGTAATGGTAAAGTATGATTATTTCTTTTCTTTTCCGGAAGTAATATAACTGCCATTTTCAAACACTAGAACATACTTTATATAATGCCAATTTAATCGTAATACTGGATATTGATCTAGAGATCGATCAATTAAGATCTATTGTTTCGCACTAACAGTATCACACTGGCATCAGATCGTTCAGTCTATGATATCTTGACAGTGTGGAGAGACATTTCTATAATATCTCGTATTTCTTTAACTGTGCTTAAAACGCAAATTGTGACATCTATTACAATGACTTAAAAAAAAAAACAATTCTTATTGCCTGCCAGTAATATTGGTATTTTATCTGATGCATACGTATCTCGTACTTAACAGCTAGCAAAGGAGGAAATTGAACATACACAATTTGATTCTTTTTTGTTGTTATTTTAAGTATGAAAAAAAAACTTTGAAGACCTTCATTGTATTTCTATTATAATGGTAATTGCTTTTAATGTATGACTAATTGATCCCTACCGCGTAATAACTTCCAGAAAACAACATATCATAGATCATCATTAAACAAAAGAAAATTATAAGTTGGTCTCTAATCATTTCAGAGTATAAACTTTGTATCATGTCTCTACAGAAACATCTTTTACAAGTATTATTGATTTCAGATTGTATAACCTCCTTGTATATTGAAAAATGTCTTGAATCAGAAATATGTGCATAAAAAAGCTTCGACCAGCTTTGTTTCCACATCATCAATGAAAACTATAGCTTGATTCAAGCAGGTCGGCTCCCTGGAGGGAAGTTAGTTTAAAGGGGTCTTGAAAAAGGAAACCCTTCTAATAGATGTTCTCTAAGGATATGTCTATTATTCAAAACAGATACATTGTGTGTTGCACACAAAGAGATCCCTCCGGGAGATAAGAGACAGTCAGACGCCAATGACCGTTTGAGCTGTAAACACACACCTTATCTAATCGGTATGCCAGAACCAGTGAAAGTGGCGAAAATATAAGATGACGCCTTTGCATTGGAGCTGGACACTTTTCAATAAACGTTTAATATGACATTTAGTCTTTAGAAGAAGTAAGATCCCATGGTGTCCATTTCTTTCTCAGACAAAACGCAAACGTTTATAATCAGAGAGCAAGCCTTCAGTTTGCATGAATCGCCTCTATAGAAAATGTATATAATTGTATGAATTAAACATTATATTAGTAAGCAACAATCAGAACTTGCTAAACAAAAACTAGAAAGTATTTTCATTCTTTTTTTAAAACTTCCATGAAAATCATTGTATTCATGACATCCATGAAATTCTGTTTAAAGATACTGTTGAGTCTCGCAACGCTAAATAGTTAATCACGTGGTAATGGTTGATCAAATCAAAGAGACTCCGACTTGTCGCGGGCTAGCATTTTCATTTTTTTTTTTAGCAAGAATATGATGTATAGTTTGGTAAGTAAAAGAACTAATCCCTTGCCGACTATTATATGAAATTAACAGATCTTTCATTTAGAATTGCCTTTTGTCTCTTTCATTTAAAATCATCAGCTGTCCCGACGAAACGTCGAGCTCTTATAACACACGGTTAAATATACAAAATAAATTAGGGTTTGGGACTCTATCATTATGAAGTTCAGATTTCGTAAAGAATCAGCGGTGGCAAAATGTTATTGTTTGAGACTAATAAAACTGACTTGGGTAACAAGAATACAACAACAACAAAAAGTTGGATTTAGGCTGATGAGACGGTCCAATAAAAAATCAACACACAATTAGCTTGGATTCACAAAATATGACACTATATCATATGATGCATGGTTACAATGTTAGGCCCGAGCACTGAAGCACCCTCAAGAAACTATTTAACGTACTACCAGCATTTATCGAACAATATATATATATATTTTCTGCATCATAGTACACACTCCAATAGATAAATTATATCTTATTGATGATGGAGATCGAATTACCAGCGTTGCTTGAATAAAACAAAATATTTTTTTTTGTTTTTCTTTCACGATGTGGGTGGTTAAACACATCAATTAATGATTCAGAGTTTGCTTGAGACTATTGTATATATCATTCTGAGTATGAACCATGGAACCTACACAGATAAAACTATCGTAGTCACCGCCACAAAGCACAAGCCATGGACGCTAAACAGTTAAACTATCGAAGACACCACCGCCAAGAACGAACCATGAAACCTACAGAGATATAACTAGCAACGTCACCTCAACAAAGCACGATGTATTGAACCTACACAGATAAAATTATAAACTTCACCACTGCCAAACGCGACCATCGGGACCTACACAGATGAAACTATCGAAGTCATTAACGAAAACCTCTAACCATATAACCTGAATAGACAAAACTATCAAAGTCATCACCGCCAAGCACAAGCCAAGCACGACCCATGGAACCTACAGAGATAACACTAGCACGATCATTGGAACCTACTCAGATAAAACTATCGAAGACCTAACGAAAAGCTCGAACCGTGGATCCTGCACAGATAAAACTATCCAAGTCACCAACGTAAAAACGCGACAAATGGAACCTACACGGATAACACTATCGAGGTCACCACCGCCAATCAAGAGCCATGGAACCTTAATGTTATATCGTAGAAGCGGAAATCATCCAATATTTAGCGAATTAATATATTTAAGAAAACAATACGGAAAACCTATTCTAGAAAGAAGATATTCATACAGTCTCACCAGATAGATATATTTTTGTTTGTTTGTTTGTTTGATTGGGATGTTTTTAACGTAGCTATTACAATTGTTCCTTCATATCGCTACAATGTCGTCAGTGAGGCAGTTTAAAGTGATGTCTAGCACTGGGGCATCATGCCGCAGACATGTAACATGATGCCCCACCCAGTCACATTATCCTGACACCAAACCAAGCAGTCCTAACATTAATCTCTTAATGCTGAGCGTCAAGCGATACAGCTGTTAGTACCAGTTTTTATAAGTATATGGTATGACTCGACCGGGGATCGAACCCACGACCTCCCACTTGCGGAGCGGACGCTCTAACAACTAGGCCACCGGAGCCGTTTGAAGTTTTTTTAAGTTATGATGCTGCTTAGAAATTTTATTTCGTATAAGCGGAAATCATCCAATATTTAGCTAATGATAGATATATAACTGGAGTGTAACAAAGTCGGAGCATTATTTTCCTTGGAGAGTGTACATACTTTAACATGTGTATGCATTTATTTCCCTTTAGTGATTTATATTATATTATATTATATTATATTATATTATATTATATTATATTATATTATATTATATTATATTGTATTGTATTGTATTGTATTGTATTGTATTGTATTGTATTGTATTGTATTGTATTGTATTGTACTGTACTGTACTGTACTGTACTGTACTGTACTGTACTGTACTGTACTGTACTGTACTGTACTGTACTGTACTGTACTGTACTGTACTGTACTGTACTGTACTGTACTGTACTGTACTGTACTGTACTGTACTGTACTGTACTGTACTGTACAGTACTGTACAGTACTGTACTGTACTGTACTGTACTGTACTGTACTGTACTGTACTGTACTGTACTGTACTGTGGTGTGGTGTGGTGTGGTGTGGTGTGGTGTGGTGTAGTGTAGTGTAGGGTATCGTATCGTATCGTATCGTATCATATCATATCATATCATATCATATCATATCATATCATATCATATCATATCATATCATATCATATCATATCATATCATATCATATCATATCATATCATATCATATCATATCATATTATATTATATTATATTATATTATATTATATTATATTATATTATATTATATTATATTATATTATAATTATATTACCGATCCATAGTTACCCGAAGAAAGGTCGATGGAACCGAAGCGAAGATGAGGTCCATAAACCTTCTTGGCGGTGATTATATATCTTCATTTTGTAAAAGGAAGTATCTTGGCAACGTATACCACCCTGCATGCAGCACCACTTATATGCAGCAATGGATCCTGAGGCCATATAACACCTTTTATGGAACCCTTGAGTTACAAGAGAAACTCTGTGTGTGTGTGTGTGTGTGTGTGTGTGTGTGTGTGTGTGTGTGTGTGTGTGTGTGTGTGTGTGTGTGTGTGTAAGGCATTATACATAGCTAAAATACTTAAATGTATTGTGAAACTGTTACTCTCTAGTTAATGTTATCATCCGTTATATTTAAATACATTTACGATAAATGTCCCTACTGTTAAAAAGGGCGCCTGTCTGTCTTTATCTTTCCCGCAGGAACTCATAAACAGAGATGAATCTATCAAGTCCATTTATGAATTATCACGCAAAACTCGATGCAGGAAGTATTCTTTTATAATAGTTTGCTATTGGGAAGTTGCCATATGTACGTTAACGTTACTAGTTTAGAAGGGGTGATATCCATGTATGCTTCTATCGCACTTCAGTTTATATATCTATATGACAAATTCGTGCATTTATCACTCTTCTAGCCCGCTGTATGTATGAAATTGAAATATTGGTATCAGTAACTTTGGAAATCAAACATCTTAGGTAGCTAATTTCCAATTTATCAATAAAATTAAAAAATGTTTCCTAACCGCAGAATCGAACTTTAAGATTCCATAAATTTAAAGTTCGGATCCAAATTAAATGAATCAATGTTATAAGGTGTTGTAAAATTTCAGAATTTAATTATAATTGATAGATGGCAGAAACTTATCATTAATCGTGAAATGTGCGAGCGTAGATACTATTTTTAAAAAGCTAATACCGTTTACAAAATAGATTGTATTTGGCCTCTTGCATGTTTTGTTGGAATTCAAAAATGAATGGTACATTAGAGGTATGAATACTTTTAACGCCTGACCGAAATACCAAAACACTGAATACTTAATATGCCTTACACTAAAAATTAAATTTTAGCAAGACGCTGATGTGTTTAAAAGTGGTTTAAAAGTGCTAAAAGTTATCTCACGTAAAAATCATGTACTAACACTAGCAGACCACAATATTTCTAAGAAGTACGATATCTTCAATAAATATCCCAAGTCAATGGAATATTGACACTAATACGGTGATATTTTCATAGCTTCCTTACAAACGGAAGTCAGACCATCGTCCAATTCCAAGTTAAGAAATGGTATCATTTGCCAAGAAAAAATATTAAATGACATATAGTCTGAAAATCGAATCTCATTCTTGAGAGGAAATTATGGACAGATTCCTCCATTTGTATGCCTTGTGTGTCGGATGATGTCACACCGTCACTAATGATGCAATGTTTACCGGATACCATCTTGTCTGTTAGACATTTATACTGCACGATACCGATTACATTATTTAAATGTTCTTAGATCTTTATTATTGTTCTGAGAGTTATTGTGCTGACACATTCTTCAGAGAATTCCATCAATAAATATAAGTTACTTCGGTAATCACAACAGACCAGAGAATGGATAGCATCGAGGTCTGCATTTCAGCCACATTCTGAAAACGAGAATTTGAATTTAATATATAGTGTGGAGTTGATTGTTTGATTTTTTCATCATTTCAATTACATCGCTGCATCAAAACCTTTAAAAATAATGTCCAGTCATGCCATTATGTAATTATATTTCCTGCATACATGTAAATGCCTTTGCCAGGAACGAAATTCATGATCATCACAATTATGAATCAGATTGAATTTTACATCAATGTTTGATAACGAAGCCATGTTTAAGTTATCTTTAGATAAGGACTCCTGATTTTGCAATATTTACTATTGCCTCAATACTAAATAGTTTCTCGAGACGATCTTACGTTCGCTAAATTCAAGTATCCGCTGAATAAACCATCCGTAACTATTTCCTTAGTAAACTAAATCTAGCCCCAGCAGTAACTCACGACGGAATTTTGCACGAAATTAAAACGCCGCATGATTGAAGGCACTAAATTTTGGAACCACGAAAATATTCCACGAAAGAGTATTCCAAATTTTGATCTAGAAGGATTGCACGTGCAGTACGCTCATACAATAAGTACTCCTGCATATAGATGATTCATATTATCCAATCTCTTGCACGTAAATGCCATACTTTTAAGAGGATAAACTTGATTGGAGATATTTACTCATTTCAGCCAAATAAATACACTGTATCTAACATTCTTATTATTGTCTTATTGACAGAAATATTGGGAATCAAGCACACATAAAAGTGTTTCAAATACTTTTCTTTGAGTTGCTGACAGAGGTTTCGTTTATTTTTGGCTTAATTTGCACTATTACTGTCACATTTATTCCCACATGGTTATTTGTCTTCCACAAAATTGCCACTCTGTCTGTCACTTTTTGGACCAAAGCCATCAAGCTGACAAGCTACATTGTATCGCCATATCCCTAAACGAGGTTTGTACACAGTATTTGACTTTAATTGACAGCTTTCTGGAACTGTAAAAATTTGATTGAGATGGGTACACTAATCAACGTGGGAAAATACATTTAATAAGAAGTGATATTATCAATCATTCATAAATTAAGTTAATTTTCATTTAACATTAGAGAACACAAAATGAAACACACACACATACACACACACTCACATACATACATATATATATATATATATATATATATATATATATATATATATATATATATATATATATATATATATATATATATATATATATATATATATATATATATATATATATATATATATATATATATATATATATATATATATATATATATATATATATTAATGTAATAATCAACACAAATATGATGTACAGTGGTACAATGTTGTTAATTTATACTTTAAGTTAGTTTCCTGTGAAAGCAAAAATTACCATATAAATTTCACTACATGTACATTTACATTTTAAATCATATTGGTTATGGACATGCCCGCTGATGTACGTTTCACTTAGCCGACCCCAGAGTTTCCTGGCACCCTGGCATATATTGTGACCTTGGCGACTCTCCCACCCCCATCTACACAGAGGTAACAAAAACTCACTTCCGCCTATCTGGCTCACCTTCAAGCCTAGCAAGCTATGCGACATTCTTGTTCGTCTGTATGTCTGAGCCGGCCCTGTCATTACATTCATTAGCACTCGCTAACCAAGGATCGGTTTAGGAACTAGGCAAAATTAACAGGTGCCTAGGATGCCAAGGTTGGCGGAGAGTGGAAGGGGCGACAAAAAGGTTTGACTCTTTTGATGTAGAAAGATTAAATTAAGGAAGATACAGCGTCGTTGAACTTGCATTTAAACATTTAAACTCGTCGTTCTCTCGAATTATTACAGATATGTCCTACTCTTGCTCTGTTGCCGCCCACTCGCCACATAATGCAGTATTCCGTTTTGAAAGTTTATAATAAGCGATGCTATAAGGTGGGTTGTGGGGATACGCAAGGTGGAAAGTTCGCCTATGCTGCAAAATACTCTTGCACCTGCCCTCCATTGCTTCGACCCTAAGACAACCCATCACCCCTTGTAGGCATAGGCTGTATGATACGCCCGAAGCGCCATGCAACATGAAGTTGTAGACGACTAATGGAAGCAATCTGTTATACCTTTAGATGCTTTCTGTGTTAATGTTCTAAGCTGAGGTCATTGACGTTTTTAAATTGTGCATTTAAAATAAAATTTTACATTTCAAATAGTTTACTCTCTCTCTCTCTCTCTCTCTCTCTCTCTCTCTGCTTGTATTATATCATCTTTAAGTATCTCTCTCTCTCTCTCTCTCTCTCTCTCTCTCTCTCTCTCTCTCTCTCTCTCTCTCTCGCTCTCTCTCTCTCTCAATACAGTGCATACAATCAAAGTATTACCAATACATGAAAGGATATTCTTGAGAAGGACCAAGATGAGGTGTCTTCAAAACCTGCACTCATTTATAGAACACCATTTCACAGCAATTAGAATCTTTTGATACCCAAAAGCTCAGACCATTCAAAGGTTAGAATTTCAATGCACTCGAGCCAGTAATTAAGCTATTCAAAAATAAGTTTCAATTTTCAGGTGCTCTTGTTTGTAATAAATTTATTACATATAAATGTAATACAACTCTAAATGTCTGGTCCACCTACAGCAGATTTATGAGATAGATGAAATAACAAAAACGAAAACAAACAAAACAAAATATGACATTTATTAAAGTGCGCGTTACACCACCTATCTCCACTTTTTCACTTTCATACATTCGTTACTGTATCATTAATGTAAATAATTATTTACGTACTGTTAATCTGTGTGTGTAAACGTATTATAATTAGCTTGTATTTTATACATATCAGAGTGCTCAAGTTAGATTAGTTCTTTTTCGTGACTGAGTCACGCTCTGAAAAAGTAGTATCATCATCATCATCATCATCATCATCATCATCATCATTATTATTATTATTATTATTATTATTATTATTATTATTATTATTATTATTATTAATTATATTCAACACTTTACATCTATCATTGTGCTAAATGTGTTGCTAAAACCCGTTAAAGATATGCCTACCTATATATATGTATCCATCCGTATTATGAGATGTGACAAACACATGCTGAACCATGGAAGGGAGTTATCATCAGGTTAAAATATCCCATAGCACCAGTACAGAATAACTTTTTCACAACAAAACAACCAAAAACCCCAACAAAAATAAACTCGAAGTGTTTTGCCCTAACCCTTTGTTCTAGTTAATTGGCCGAGCAGCAGAGGGGGCGAATCCGATAACTTTTTAGAAGCGTCCATTTTGCAAACCAAGGCTTCCTCCAAAATCGTGAAAAAAAGCGTTCATTTGGCAAACCAAGGCTTCCTCCAAAATCGTAAAAAAAAAAGTTTCCTTTGGGGACGCAAAGTCGTTGTCGCATCCACTCTGCTTCTATGGGTGTAAAAGTCTTTTTTACGATTTAACAAACAGACTAATTTGTAAAACCTCACCTCGTAAATCAATCAGATTATTGGACTGGTCAGTGAGTTTAAAATTAATTCTCGTTAACGAATTATTATGACATCGCATATAGTCTGGATTAGTTGGATCCTCAATGATTGAAAACACTGGAGGAGCTGTTGGTGTAAATGAATATAAAATATATCCTTGTTTAGCTTGATTTGATCTTTCGAGATTTATTTGATAACTTCCTTCGATAACATCACACACTAAATTCAATGCAAACACCGAGGATATATTGACGTTTTGAGGAGCGATATGCCGCCCGTATCCGTCTGGGTCATTATTATGCTTGAGGATGGTTGCCTGTGATTGTGTTATTTTTTTCCATGCGGCAAGTATTTGTGGAAAGTACTCATCGAAGAGATCATTGGTTGATTTTTTTAATTGGTCTACATTATACTCAGGAAACTTAAATGCTGGAATATCTTTTACACGTATTTTATATGTTTTTGCAAATTCTATTCTTGATTTAGGATTTGTATCATTTAAGACTGTTTGAATAATCCATAAATTAAATATTGCCATATCAACGATAATTTGATTATATATTTCTATGTATTTGATGATTTCATCTAGGGGGGTGGGGGATTCTTTGGAAAGTTTTTCTCTTAGAATATGTCTATATTTTTCAAATTTATTTTTTATTTTTATAAAGTGTTCAGTAATTCTACTTGGAATTACTTGATACCATCCACCACCTGGTTCAATCCACCCACGAAAAAATCCCAGAGCTTGAAAATTTCCTTCGTACGATATTATTACATCATGATATGATTCCTTATTTGAAGTATAATCAGATTTTTTCGGTTCAGGTGGTAAATTAACGGTTTCTTGTCGAGGTGGGTTTTCAGGCAATCCTAGCACGGTTCTTATAGAACTCTGATAGATATCTGCGGATACCCGGGCGAGTTTATTTCAATGGCAGATGATAATGTCGGCTCATTAACTGTTATAGTGATTTTTGATTCTTTTCCAGTAATGGATTTTATTCTTTGTTGTAATTCGTTATTGATCTGTTCGATTTGGCAGGACCCAGATGGTAACGAAACAACGTTCCAATCAGGAGTCGGGTTTATTCTTACTCGCAAACACCAGGGAATTATTCGTTTGTTGACCACCGAATGATTTTGATCTAATATTTGGCCAACTGTGATACACTCATAATTTAGCTAGTGCTATCTCCTTCACCGGAATCGCAGAAGGGAAATTCACACTGAATTCAGGATTGATTGAGGTTATTGAGATCATGCTGGTTTTAACCGGTGTGGTATTTTCTGCTATTCGTTGAAGTAGTTTTTGCGATGTCGCCATTGTTATTATATTCGTGTTGTCGCTCTAATTTTGACATCGCGGAATCATAAACACGTACCATCGCTGAAAACTCATTATCTGATATTAATGTGTCATCGAGGGAGGACGATATCATCGAGACTAATTGGGAGTACGCGGTTGACACAACATGGAATTTAACTAAGTAATCTTGTAGTTTGCGCTGGCTGCATGATGTTTTTTTTTTGTTGTTATAATCGAAATAATTCCCGCGATTGTTGTCGCCGCTGATATACAAATTGGAACAGCTATCGGAGCAATCATTGTCAACGAGGAGAGTATTATACCGGCTCCGGTGATTACATCTAATACCGAGTACACAGTAACATCAACTGCGGTGATTCTTCGTCGGTATTTTTTTAAATTTTGTTTCGTACTCCTCAGTAAGGGTTTTGAGTTTAGTTTGAAATTCTCTGACCTGATCATAGCGATACTGCTGTGATGACATTTTATTTATTACAACAGAATTCGATTAAGTTCTTTACTTAAATCCGCTACAAATTCCACATACCATGTTACTGAAACCCTAGCCAAATTATTATCAGTGGATACTATCGTGAACTGTTCAATTGTTCCCTTGTAGGTGATCGTTGATGTCATATTGTTGACCCCAGATGAACTCGTTGATGAATATTAAATTGCGTCGTTGATATTAGTGTTAATCGATAAATACCTTTAAAGGTCGCGGTTATATTTAATATGTTATTTTGTGGTGTCCACGTAAATGATCCGTGTTGAATCGCGTACACGTTATTTATGATATTTTTTATTCTTGAGGGATTTTTATTTTTTTCAAGTTTTTCTATCATTCTCGGTAGATCATCCTTGATGGCATCGTTGATCGTTTTAAAATCCGTGATTGTCCTCCTTATTTCCACGATTGCATCTGAAAATGATCTCTCTTCGCGAATAACCCCTAATCACTGATTAATCGAGGTTATTCATCAAGTTTCGTGATAATATCATCGAGATCTATTTTAATTTCATCTGGTTTTGCATCTTTGCCAAAAACATTATAGACGGTATCATCAGCTTTTTTAAAGTTTTTAAGCAGATTAGTAAATTTAACTACATGAGCGTCATAATCGGATCGCAATTTTGCCAAATTATCGATAGCAGTTTTTACATGTATGATTTGCAACTCGGGTTGCAAACGTGGAACACCGAAGAAATTATTTATCGATGCTTCGATGTTATCAATTATACTCTGTTGTAATCGACCAAAATTAATTATATGATCGTTGCATTCTTATTGAAGTTTTTGTTGGGCATCCACAATAGTTGAAACTAGGACGCCTGGTTTGAGTTTACCCTCCTTGGAAAACAACGCGATAGTATCTTCTACTGCGTCGCGTCGTTTAACTAAAATATCATCGAGAGAAACATTACTAATTTTCAATCTACCCTGACGATCTTTAAATACAACTATTTCATTCGGATCAACACTTGCTAAGTTCAACATCCCAGCTATTTCATCGTCGATTATTTTTTTTACATCACCGGTTGCAGATATTTCCGCGCTGGGTTTTTTCAGGCTTGATAAAGATCTCCCACAAATATCAATCACATTATTTTATTTAATTTCTCTCTAAAAAGCGATTACTCGTATATTCCTGTACGGTTTTATGTCGTGGTTTTCCCGATGATGAAATAGCTTTGTGGACATTCAATACTTCTATGCTGCATATTGGTGAGTCATTCATTTTCTGTGTTGGTAGCGTAGAATATCAGATAAGAATTTTTAAGTGGTTTATATAACGCGTAAATTCTTTAGGCGGCGCTAACCTATATGAATCGAAATAAACAATTGCACGCGGATCAATCGCGTATGCAACCCAGTGAGTTCTAGGTCCGGTGCTGTTATCGAGATTAATAATACCAGTCTCAACGCTGTTTGGTTGTTGTGGTAATTGTTCTCGCATAAAAACACCTCTAAATTTTTTATCGCTAGTTTTTTAGCAGCATCGAGTAAATCAAACTTTGACATGGGAACTATTGTTGTTAGTAAACTGTTCCTAGTCTCAGGCCGTTTTTTTGTATCCACGCCCCCTTTTTGGTTCATATTATTGAGCAATAGACATAGACATTAGTTGGTTTGCTGTGGTTGTAGTGTAGGATTTTCGGCTAGCTCATCAATAAACTCTCGGTATATATCAATGTCAATGATACCACCCTCAAATAGTCGTCTGCAGATATCAGCTGCCTCATCAATTACTTCCGGTGAGTTATTTCCCACTCGTTTCCCTCCTACGAGAACTTCTAATCGTGATATATCCGAGAGAATACTATTAGGACAACGAACTATACCACTACTTGAAAAACCCCTTTGATATCCATCTCCATCTTTTTTAGTGATACCAGTTGCACCCTGTGTACCCCTTTACTGATCTTGTAAATAACTAAAAAGTTCATCATTAGATTCATCTTGATCAGATGGCATATACAATGATTGCTTATTATCATCGTCAGGTGGTAGTTGTCGTTGAGGTGAGAAAGATATTTTCTTTGAAGGCTGTTGTCTTTTTCTTTGAAATCTTTGCGTTTTTTTTATTTTTGTTTTTAGTTCTTCATATTGATTATACACTGTACTCACCGCTTCTAGATATTTTTAATGTATGATGTATTTGTTGTATCAATTCGACTTGTGTTAGTTTTGATTTTGTAAAAACACATCAGCCCAATGTTCTATACTTTTAATATACGTGTGTTGTTCTGTTTTCAACATTTTTCAGTCTCATCCATTGCTGCTAAACCCTCCTCATTAAATCTCGCACGTAAGTCCTCTACTATTTTTTCATTGGGTTTTTTTGGGGATCAGGAGGGGGTTTACCAACGGTGATGTTTTTCAGTTTCCTTTGCTATTTTTTCAAGTATTGGTACAGTATCTTTAGTAGCCGTGGTTACTGTTCAGTGTCCGCCGCAAAGTCGGTTTGAAGGTCCTGTATCGTTTGGAGCATATTTCGAACGGAATCACGAATTGGAATAAACTTCTTAATCGAAGATATTCGTTCGCGTGCTTAATTAGTTGTCAGTGTTTCACCCACCATTATAAATATAATAAACGATCCAAATGTAGTGACGAAGTCACCAGTGAAAAAGAAGTCACCCGAAATTCTTTTGTGTGTGTTATGCTTCCGCGTAGTGATTAATCACCAGTGACACTTGTCTATAGAATTCTGTTTTGGGTGAGTAAGTGCATACCTGTCTATTATGCTTCTGTTTCATACCCTGTATTATTCATGTATGGCGTGTTTACTGTGTTGAGGCAGTCAAGGGGGGAATTTTCATTTTGGAGGATAATCTCTTTTATTGTTTTGATTTTCGAGTTAATTGTGCGTTTGATTTCATATTGTTTCCCCAATTCGTTTCTGACCTTTTCGACTGCAGTGAATAACGGGACGAACTTATTGATGTCGTTACAGAATGCAAGGGAGTCATAAATAGCGTGCTGAATTCTCTTTATAAAGGAATAGGATTTTGATAACACATACCTGTTATTCCTAGCGCTATCATCAATATCTTGAAATTCAGAAAGAATTTGATTACAATTTATGACATTTGAATTCCTTGATTTTTCAAACTTGAAATCTCGTTAATAATCTCGTTTATATTTTCGAAATTCATATATGAAATAGTATGTATTTAATATGAAATAAAAAAAATTGGGGGTCATTTTTTTACCCGTTTTTTCGTATGATATGATGAACTCCGTTCGCATTAAGGTGTATTCACATCTTATTGCGCCTATAGATATACATGAAAAACCCCATTTGGAACCCCTCAGGTGTTATTCACATCTGACCAGGCCAGAGGTACCACGAAACATAGTCTCCAAGAAGAGATCTAACTCGTCAAATAACGGATTAGAACTCCAAGATGTTATATTTCGTAAATGGACGTCACATTTACATATATACATATATACAAATTTGATATATAGGACAGCACAGCCTTTGTCAATCCCCAATTCGAGTGTTCTGGCAAGTTTGTAAGGCACACATATATACATATATACATAATTGATCACAGGATTTTTCAACCCCCAATTCGAGTGTTATGGCGAGTTTGTAAGGCACACATATATACAATGACATGGTTATAGTATTTACAATGAATGATACATGAAGTATAACACTGGAATATAGGATGACAATAGTATGATGGTATGACGGGGGCGATTTTACATTCAAACTGAAACCAATCATAAACCCCACAAAATCAACCCGGTTTGAATGCAAAAGACATTCACAACCCGTGTGACGGTGTGTGATATATGGTTGTTTCAGTCTGAGTTTCGAATGGCTTAAAGCCCTCAATCATAAAAAACTCGAAATCGGTACCGTCGACAATAATGCCTGCCACGAGATTCGAACGATAGGCCCCAGGACGACATCCCAACGCGTATGGAATACGCTAATGTCCATATCTACAGGTATGTACTTTTGAATACGATATATGTGTATCATGTGAAGGGTTTTATCACAGTTATTCTGCCGTGGCATATTTTCCAATTTTTTTATACACTTTGTTATTTTTGACAAATCCGTTAAAGTTGTTGTTGTGGTTTTTTTTTCTTTGGGTTGTGCCGTTTTGTTACATCTTATCAGTTTGACGGGTTAAAGATGCCATCTGGTTGCGGTCAAATTGATATAATGATGATAAGTGATTGCCTTATGCGGAACTATTCTACCTGGTGAAACATTAAACCAACACAAAAGAGCCATTATCCCATTGAGATCCGTGACTACAGCAAAAGAGTTATCGTTGTTTCAAACTACACACACAAGCCCACACGAGTTATTCCCCTTGGTGTTACAAAACAGAATTCAGGCGTATGTAAATTGAATTCTATGTCCGGTTCTTTTGGAAATTCCTCATCTGGTGATACTCTCTGCCACTCTTCATACTGAGGGTCTACAAATATCAAAATACTTTCCGGCTTCAGTCATTTTTTTAAATACTTTTTCCTCGTTATCTTCTGTATTAAATGATTTTATGGGTTTTGCATTTTTCGAGTGCTTTCCAGTCTTTCCCCATTTGGCATTCTAACTTTGTGTGATAGCTCGTAAATTATCTAAAGAATTATCAGTTTTTATACCATTGATGTGATCAATAACAAAACCATCCTTGATCAATCCATTAAATACCTCGAAGAGGATTCTGTGATTAAGATATTTGTTCTTTCCAGCGCTAAATATAAAATATCCATGATTATTCACAATGCCAACTGGGTTCTTCAGTCTGCGGTTTCTGACAATACCGTCACGAGATGCTTCATAATTTGGTAATCACGGGATATTGTTGAAATTCTTGGTTCACTTATATACTAAATACTATTTGTCTAATTTATTATTTTGTTTAATTATACTTGAAAATCTTTTAATATAGTCTTGAGGCGTTCTTATGATTTTGTCAGGGACAGAGTCAGAGTCATTGACAAAATCTTTGATGGAATCTTTGATTCGTTTATCATAATAGCGCTTTAACTCTATGTATCGCTTACCACCATAAATGAGACACAACTGCGACTTACCACGAACACCTATCCCACATCGGATAAAAGTTAGCGGACCTAAGCTTCCACGACGTACAATTTGCAAATGATATCCACAGAATTCATTTCTGCATGATTTGTTACAAGCGGTTACTGATCCTATCATAAGCCATTTGCAATGATTCATTATATCATAAATTCTTTTTTTAAATACTTGTTTTAATTATAATATGGAGGAGTTCGAGAGGTTATCGAAAATTACCCCTTGTAAAAATGTTGAATTCAATCTCGATAGAGTCTCCGCTGATGTACCAAAGAATCTAATAAGTGATAGAAGCATGTTGGGTAAAATCCGTGATGCATTTAATGAATTCAAGCGCGACGGAGCATCTCACTGTTGGTCGACATTCCGAATTGATGGAAGTGTTGATGCTACCATGAACGACGAAAGAGCAGCAGTGGTAATGTCACATCTTGACAAGAAAAAGTATTTCTTTAGAATGAAATTCATTATCCGCTCAGAAACGGGGAATTGGATTATACGCGACAAATTTGAACCCATCCTGAAAAATAAGATCTGTCACTGTGGGTCAAGATTCCAAACCAGGAATTCTGACTGGGATTGACAAACCGTATTACGAGAGATCCTATCCTGTAACAGCAGTTGTTTATGGGATCTATCCGATAAATGATAAACCGAGTAATAAAAAACTAAAAGCAATGAAATTTTCAGGGAGAATAAATTGTGTAGCAGAACGAATAATAGAACACTTTACAAATGCGTTACGTGGAAACAAATTAACGGATCTAAGACGCCAAAAAATAAACGAATGTGGATTAAGAGTGAAGGAGAGCGGAGCAACATCTCAAGATATAACTAAATTAGAAACATCATTAAGATTCCCAATAACCGTAATGTCGATAACAGGAGAGGTATTACACGAATCAAAATATAAATCAGATAGAGCTCCAATCAAAATTATTGACCATAATGAACATGCATGGACACCTGCGGTAACAATATTTCCGCGGGATAGAACAATAAAGTATCTACCCGTGCAGTTCTCAGGAGAAGAATCCTCTGGGGGAAATTTATTTGATTTTATTTACGAGTTAAATAAAAACGATCATGTGTCAGTGTGGTTACTTCACAGTTTTGAAGACGAAGAAGGTAAATTCGATCAATTTGTAAAACGAAACGGAGAATTATACCGTACTGAAGCCCTCCACAACGAGATGAAAAAACTAGCTAATGGTTTTTCAACAGATTAAGAAGAACAATTATTAACAAACTGTTTTACAATTCCATCAGTAGCAGCTCACTTCACGAGAAAGAGAAATCTATGGAAACCAACACGCGCAGAATTTCTCCCAGATATCGAATCAAGCTGCATGGAATATAACCATGGTGGATTATGGAATACAAAATACAACCCTGAAAGTATTATTTCGGTTGATATGATTGCGTGTTATCCAGGGAGTTTTCTTGGGTACGGAGAGTGCTCTGAGTACTTCAAAAGATTTGGACATCCCACACATGAGATGACCCGTGTTGCGATTAATGGACCACTGCCTGATTTTGATCTAACCGGATTCGCTCGTGTGGTATCATTTGAACTGGCTAAAGGACTTCATCGTTGCTGTTATGTTTGGTTTGGTAGACACATCTCTGAAAAACACTGGATGCCAATAGTGCAATTACGGTATATGATAGATTCTAAAATGCTGATATCGCTGATTGTCAGTGAAGCAATTATATCATATCGAAAACAAACTGAAGTCTGGTTACCACAACCCGATAGTCTAGATAGTATAATCAGCGAAAACAAAAAACAATTTCCCGATCTAGACGAAGAATATATCCTGAAATGGTGCAAAGAAATCTTTGAAGTTAGAACCAAACACGCAAAAGGTTTCGGTAGAAGAATAATTGGCAAATTCACACAAGGTGGAAAATACGACCACATACGATATTCCTCGCGGTTGATTATAGATGATGCTGAATACGATTTTATAATCGCAGATGTAACATCTAGGGGTATATACGTCGATCGTAAAAACGCTTTCTTGCCCGATGGAACCAAATTAGGTACCATTGTTACATACACAGATGGATAAAATCCTCAATATATGTAGTTAAGGTCGTCTATGCTGGCTTATGCTTCTATTAATTTACTTTCGATGATAAATAGATTTCCTGACACCGAGGTTAGGGTAGCCACTGATTCATTTTATATAGACGTACAATATAGCAAAGCAGTAGCTGAATTCACTAATTCAGACGAGAGTTGGGTATCGTGGAGAATTATAAAGGAAATACTACGTGATTACTCCAAATCAGCAGATGTTACAATTACTTGAAAAATAATAAGATATCTATCTAACGAACCGTCGTGTTCCGATCCAGTATGTAGATATTAAACCAGTTACTTAAACGTCTGTGGTGGGTCAGGGAATACGACTCGTGCGATTGAATTATTTCGAGGGAAATCAAACATGATTATGCTAACACCAACACATAGACTTGCAAGTAAGACGAAACAGCGAGAAATTAATGCTTCCACTTATCATAGTTTCTTTGGATGGAAATGTGACGAATGGACTTCTGATCGAATGGGTGAAAAATATATTCCTGAAATCATCATTTTGGATGAGATATGCACAATGTCGTCAGATGTATTACAAAAGTTTCTTGATTTGCTATTGCTAGCGAATACAAAAGTGATAATGTGTGGCGATCATTATCAGCCATTTACCATTTGTCGGTTTGTCTCCACATAATTGGCTGAAGAATTTTGTAGACTATTATGAAGACATTAGTACTGATCATAGATCACTTGATAATGAATTACGCGAGTTCAAGAAACTAATCAGATTACAACCGGATATAATCCAGTGTGCAATAGCGCGTGAAATAATTTCGGAAACCCTATTAAATGATTTCTGGGAAACGTGGAGACCAAACGATTTGATAGTGGCAAGTAGAAAGATAGTCAGAGATACACTTCAGATGAAGGTATTTAACACGCATAAAGAAAAATTTGCAACACTTCCAGTGCCACTGTGTTATAAACCCAAGGATATACGAAGACAAAATATCGAAGCTGATATTCCAGGCCTGACACAGTCAGGGACAGAGAAACAGATTTTAGTGTTAAATGATATTGTGTTAGTTTATATCAGTGTCGTCGAAGATGCATTGCATGCTGATAAATCCCCATGGAAGCTAGGATACGCAGCGACGATACATTCTTCTCAGGGGTTGACTATATCAGATACAATTGTTTGGATCATATATAATCTCATCGAGTGGTGGAATTTAGTTTATTTTGCAGTGTCCAGAGTACGAAGAATAAATCAACTTAGAAGAGTTGTTCTAGACTATAACGACACTACAATAAGTGATATTGTCATCGATGATATAATCAGAAAAAACTCTCTGGTTATAAACAACAGGGCAAAAAAATAACAGAAAATTTGACATTGACGCTGAATTTATAATCACACTGAAACAACAACAGAATAATCACTACGCGAGTTGTAATTGTATAATGCGTTGGTGTTGGTCGGATAAAGACCCCTGCCAGTTTACCGTAGACAGAAAAAATAGCAGTATTGGTCATACCAGAGATAATGTGATGCTGACTTGTCTTGAGTGTAACAGACGCAGAGGTGCTAGTTAAGACCACGCGGCGGTAATTGAGTATCCTCGGGTATCACTTGTAGTTGTTCACGAGTAAATCCTCGCTGAGGAGCAGTTGAATCCAACCTATAGACTGTCGGTCTACCCGTAGATCGTCTTATACTAGATATTTTATGTACAGTAATACTCCAAATAGGATCAGTAGCTCTTTTTTGCCACCTTCGAGCTCTCCTGGTTCTTATATATATCTAACAGTGACATTGCCGAGTATTGGTTGTTTTAAAAAATCATTTTGTGGTTTTACGGGTATATACTTTTTTAAATCGCATTGTTAGGTTTCATATTAATTGTTCGAGTAATCTCATTATTCATCGCGGTAATTACGCCTGATAATCTCTTGACCCATTCACGAGATCGTTTATCCTGAATAAATTCCTTCGCGTATTGATATCCACATAACCGCTCAGCAAGTGTCCGATTAAATCGTTCAACAGTTGCCTGATCGCAATGTAGTGCAGTATGTCCTCGTCTGATGGTGACATTATGATGCTGAATTGTTGATGACACTGCACCATGAAATTCCTTACCAGGATCATCTTGTAATAGATTTGGCCAATGCAGAGGACCCCTTCGATAAATCCTTTCAAACGCAGAAGCCACTTCAGTTGATGATTTTGTCTTTAGAGGTTCTGCTTGTTTTTATCGACTCGCAACATCAACTACGGTTAGCGCATACTTGTAAACACCATCATGCGGCAGAAATAATATATCAGCCTGATGAACAATATTAGGGACGCTGACGTCAAAATGCGAGAATTTAATTTGTTTAGGCGGTGGTAGATAAATTTGCCATATCGCCAATTCGCTGCAGTGGTATTTTTCACCTTTGCGGCGCTAGCGAGTTTACCGATTGCTGATTTACCCCTCCAGCATCCTCTTGGAGAATAATAAATAGATTCCATGATGTTATTAATTACCAGCACCCAACATCAATTAACTTTTCATCGCCAATTTTATCAACCATGAAGCCAACTTTTCTTTGAAGGATTTATCAGTGATAGAATACAACGCATGAATTAATTTTATATCTGCGATATGTCTATGTTGCAGATTACAGCTTTTATAAGCAACATCATGAGCATGACACGCCTTATCAATGGCGTTTATTGGATACTCACGAGGTTGGGGATGGTTTTGATCATCGAGTCTGATATCTTGTCTGGTCCTGGGTCCACAATAACTATACCCTGGAAAGTGTTTTTCTCCTGGATACTTCGCCCATGGTGTTCCTGGGAGTTTTACTAACTTGGCTGCAATATCACCTCGTATTTTATAAAATCATCTGCAGATTTCATAGAAACAAATCTAAACATTTTTGAACCATATTGTACACACTTACCAGCAAGTGCTGATCTGTTATTTTTAGTTGTAATCGTCGTCAAGTTGTTTGTGCTAGTTCACTTCTTACATTTCACACAATATAGATCCATAATTTATTTATAATAACATGAATGTACTTGATTTTTCACACACTAAAACGCGAGAACCAGTTAAACATCATGCAGCGCTACCGAATTCTAGTCGCATGATTATAATCGGACCATCTAGAAGTGGCAAGACGCAACTGCTACTTAATTTGATAATGAGATGGATGAAATGGGGTAAACTATATTTGATTGCTCCTAGTGTAGACGATCAGCAATGTTACGAGGTGTTAAATGATTTTAACGAGAAAGCAAAATCGGAAATCGATGAAGATATTATTGAGTTTATAACCGATATCGAGGAAGCACCGAGTGTTGATTCTCTTGATAGAAGTATTAACAATTTAGTCGTATATGATGATGTGATGTTAGACAATCAAAAGAATCCTGCTAGAATATTTTCCAGAGGTAGGCATAAAAACGCCGATGTGATATATGTTACTCAGAAATATACACAAATACCAAAAGTGATCAGGGAAAACTGTAATATTCTTGCGTTATTTAATGGAGTTGACATTCATACGCTACGAAATATTTGGCAAACTTGGTGCGGCGGTGATATGGATTTGAATCTCTTTAAACATTTCTTTAGTCACGCTCAGTCAATCCCACATAGATTTGTAACGATAAATTTGCACGACCCGAGATCAAGATATCGTATCGGACTTGATCAAATATTCGGTTGAAATCGTCAAAAAGATTTTTACCCCCATAGCAGCAGAGGGGGTGCGACAACGACTTTGTGTCCCCAAAGGAAACTTTTTTTTACGATTTTGGAGGATTCCTTTGTTTGCCAAATGGACGCTTTTTTACGATTTTGGAGGTAGCCTTGGTTTGCCAAATGGACGCTTCTAAAAAGTTTGATTCGCCCCCTCTGCTGCTGGCTGTTTTCTACATACATACATACATACATACATACATACATACATACATACATACATACATACATACATACATACATACTGTACAATGTGTCCATAAAGGTGTTTGAACATTAACAGCTCCAACAACTGATTTTTCGTGTAAATGATTTCATTTCTCAACGTAAAAACGTTAAAAGCTAGGCAATTCACAATAACATGGCCATGGTAAATGAGGGTAACATTACATTTTGGAAAACTAATTATTTATTCTTCGTTTAATAAAAAGAGCTCTAAAATTCCAAACGTATTAGCTTCAGGTCGTGAATAACTCATTTTTGTGACGTCATTGTTCAATGCAGTGTTTTTCATCTATTATAAAATTCAAAATCCCTATGATCAAAAATAGCACTGCTTTATACATTTTTGCCAGGAAACAAAAGTAAAAGCCTTTCTCTAGCGTTTAGAAGATTAGGAGATGAGCTAGTATTTTCTTTGCGTTGTTGAGCTTTAGTAACCATTCTTGAAACAAATTATCCTTACTTAATTAACCCTAAATACCATCCTAGCATTGGCAATTCGTCTGAGCAAAAAACAGAACCTTTAAAATTGGTCTTATAACATTTAAAGGTACATAACACGTAACTAGCTATCAGATTTACGTTTTAATAGCAACGTCTTTTTAATTATTATTATTATTATTATTATTATTATTATTATTATTATTATTATTATTATTTGCATTTAGAACGATCTGGAGCTTCAAATTGGCTCCTATATATATACGTTTTGAATCTGTTTTTTTCTTGATATCGATCTCATCAAACTTACACTACAATAATGCAACGGGTGGAGGGATTATTTCCTATTCATTCTGACTCCATCTAGTAAGCTGTCTGTATGAAATATTCAATATTAAAATTAGCCGAATTAGATTATAATAAGAAATCATACGGAAGAAGATAGTTGAATAGTTTATAATATTTCATTGAACTTACACATAAAATATGCAATGGGAAAGGGATTATATCTTAAGCATTTTGCCTCCATCCAGTAAGCTGCCTGTAGAAAAGAGTCCATATATAAATTGGACGAATTTAGATTACAATAAGAAATTTCAACGATGAATATATTTCATTAGTTTGTTTGATCCAAAATTGATAAGGTATTATTTAGCGCGATGTAAGTCGTTGGCGATAACATGGACAGTATGGCGCCTTCTTTGATACTAAATAGCTTGATTTCATCCTTAAATTGATTTGCCGTGATAAATATGCAAGACTTTTCGAAAGTTATGAAATTATAAAATGATGTGTCCATCATAGGACATCGTTGGCATGAATAAGACTTAAATTGATTTGCCGTGATAAATATGCAAGACTTTTCGAAAGTTATGAAATTATAAAATGATGTGTCCATCATAGGACATCGTTGGCATGAATAAGACTTAAATTGATTTGCCGTGATAAATATGCAAGACGTTTCGAAAGTTATGAAATTATAAAATGATGTGTCCATCATAGGACATCGTTGGCATGAATAAGACTTAAATTGATTTGCCGTGATAAATATGCAAGACGTTTCGAAAGTTATGAAATTATAAAATGATGTGTCCATCATAGGACATCGTTGGCATGAATAAGACTTAAATTGATTTGCCGTGATAAATATGCAAGACTTTTCGAAAGTTATGAAATTATAAAATGATGTGTCCATCATAGGACATCGTTGGCATGAATAAGACTTAAATTGATTTGCCGTGATAAATATGCAAGACGTTTCGAAAGTTATGAAATTATAAAATGATGTGTCCATCATAGGACATCGTTGGCATGAATAAGACTTAAATTGATTTGCCGTGATAAATATGCAAGACGTTTCGAAAGTTATGAAATTATAAAATGATGTGTCCATCATAGGACATCGTTGGCATGAATAAGACTTAAATTGATTTGCCGTGATAAATATGCAAGACGTTTCGAAAGTTATGAAATTATAAAATGATGTGTCCATCATAGGACATCGTTGGCATGAATAAGACTTAAATTGATTTGCCGTGATAAATATGCAAGACGTTTCGAAAGTTATGAAATTATAAAATGATGTGTCCATCATAGGACATCGTTGGCATGAATAAGACTTAAATTGATTTGCCGTGATAAATATGCAAGACTTTTCGAAAGTTATGAAATTATAAAATGATGTGTCCATCATAGGACATCGTTGGCATGAATAAGACTTAAATTGATTTGCCGTGATAAATATGCAAGACGTTTCGAAAGTTATGAAATTATAAAATGATGTGTCCATCATAGGACATCGTTGGCATGAATAAGACTTAAATTGATTTGCCGTGATAAATATGCAAGACGTTTCGAAAGTTATGAAATTATAAAATGATGTGTCCATCATAGGACATCGTTGGCATGAATAAGACTTAAATTGATTTGCCGTGATAAATATGCAAGACGTTTCGAAAGTTATGAAATTATAAAATGATGTGTCCATCATAGGACATCGTTGGCATGAATAAGACTTAAATTGATTTGCCGTGATAAATATGCAAGACTTTTCGAAAGTTATGAAATTATAAAATGATGTGTCCATCATAGGACATCGTTGGCATGAATAAGACTTAAATTGATTTGCCGTGATAAATATGCAAGACGTTTCGAAAGTTATGAAATTATAAAATGATGTGTCCATCATAGGACATCGTTGGCATGAATAAGACTTAAATTGATTTGCCGTGATAAATATGCAAGACGTTTCGAAAGTTATGAAATTATAAAATGATGTGTCCATCATAGGACATCGTTGGCATGAATAAGACTTAAATTGATTTGCCGTGATAAATATGCAAGACGTTTCGAAAGTTATGAAATTATAAAATGATGTGTCCATCATAGGACATCGTTGGCATGAATAAGACTTAAATTGATTTGCCGTGATAAATATGCAAGACGTTTCGAAAGTTATGAAATTATAAAATGATGTGTCCATCATAGGACATCGTTGGCATGAATAAGACTTAAATTGATTTGCCGTGATAAATATGCAAGACTTTTCGAAAGTTATGAAATTATAAAATGATGTGTCCATCATAGGACATCGTTGGCATGAATAAGACTTAAATTGATTTGCCGTGATAAATATGCAAGACGTTTCGAAAGTTATGAAATTATAAAATGATGTGTCCATCATAGGACATCGTTGGCATGAATAAGACTTAAATTGATTTGCCGTGATAAATATGCAAGACGTTTCGAAAGTTATGAAATTATAAAATGATGTGTCCATCATAGGACATCGTTGGCATGAATAAGACTTAAATTGATTTGCCGTGATAAATATGCAAGACTTTTCGAAAGTTATGAAATTATAAAATGATGTGTCCATCATAGGACATCGTTGGCATGAATAAGACTTAAATTGATTTGCCGTGATAAATATGCAAGACGTTTCGAAAGTTATGAAATTATAAAATGATGTGTCCATCATAGGACATCGTTGGCATGAATAAGACTTAAATTGATTTGCCGTGATAAATATGCAAGACGTTTCGAAAGTTATGAAATTATAAAATGATGTGTCCATCATAGGACATCGTTGGCATGAATAAGACTTAAATTGATTTGCCGTGATAAATATGCAAGACGTTTCGAAAGTTATGAAATTATAAAATGATGTGTCCATCATAGGACATCGTTGGCATGAATAAGACTTAAATTGATTTGCCGTGATAAATATGCAAGACTTTTCGAAAGTTATGAAATTATAAAATGATGTGTCCATCATAGGACATCGTTGGCATGAATAAGACTTAAATTGATTTGCCGTGATAAATATGCAAGACGTTTCGAAAGTTATGAAATTATAAAATGATGTGTCCATCATAGGACATCGTTGGCATGAATAAGACTTAAATTGATTTGCCGTGATAAATATGCAAGACGTTTCGAAAGTTATGAAATTATAAAATGATGTGTCCATCATAGGACATCGTTGGCATGAATAAGACTTAAATTGATTTGCCGTGATAAATATGCAAGACGTTTCGAAAGTTATGAAATTATAAAATGATGTGTCCATCATAGGACATCGTTGGCATGAATAAGACTTAAATTGATTTGCCGTGATAAATATGCAAGACGTTTCGAAAGTTATGAAATTA